>LPNX010145695.1:0-12100 GCA_001517045.1 Pseudotsuga menziesii
AGGTGAGGCTTAAAGAATCTTGAGGTAGGCATCTTCTTTTAATAACCATTCATGAGTGCTTCTCTTACCATTCCATTGCTAAACAAAATCACATAATCAATGAATAGCAACATTTATGTCACAACACACAATCCTCAATTGGATTCTACAACTATCTCTTAAACACATCCCTTAGTCTCTTTCCTTCTCAAGTTTATGTTATTAGGTATGCATCAATACATTGTCTTGTTCTCTAAGACCCTTTTACAAACCACTTTAATAGATTGTGTAATTGCTTAGGATATTTTGTTGCCTGATCACGGTAGATTTTTGTGCTTATTAATGTGTTTGGAAAAATAAATTGGATTTTAAGCATGATTGTCTTTGGATATTATTTTCTTTTATTAGAATTCAAATGATGAAATCTGTGTTAATATTGCTCCTCTTCCCAATTCTTAAAGGGTGCTAGCTCAATGGAAGAGCGCTTGACTTACAAGCAAGAGGTTGGTGGTTCGATTCCTCCATGCCCTAATGATATTGCAGTGTATTTCTAAAGGTAAAAAATGTAGTAGTGCAATATGGATGCAATATTAGATGAAACACTAAATGCAAAACAAGATGTAAAAGTGGACATCACACCAAACACACAAGTGGATGCAAAAGTGGACGTTATGTTAGACACAAATGTGGACACAAAAATGGATGTCACAGTAAAAGCAAAATTGGATGCAAAAGGAGACTCAACACTAGACACAATTAATGACTCAAAACTAGATGCAATACTAGGCCCAAAACTAGATGCAACAATAGATACAAAAGTGGACTCCTAACTAGATGTAAAATTGGAAATTAATTTGCGCAAAAAATATGGTGTATCAATGGACATAAAAACAGGCGTAACAGCAGGTGAAAAACTGGAAGCAAAACTTGACGCAAACAAAAAATTAAAACGAGACACAATATTGGATGCAAGATGGGACGAAACATTGTATGTAAAACTAGATGTAATATTGAATGCAAGATGGGATGAAACATTGGACACAAAACTAGATGCAATATTAGATACAAACATGGGTGCAAAACTAGGCACAACACTAGGCACAAAACTGGGTGCAACATTGGGCTCAAACATAGATGCAAAAAAGACATCAACCAAGATGCAACACTAGGTGCAAAACTAGACGCAAAATACGATGTAAAACAAGATGAAACATTAGGCACAAACATGGATACAAAAAAAGACGTAAAACAAGATGCAAAATTAGATGAAAAAAGGGATGCAACATTATAAGTAAAATTGGATGCAAAACTAGACACAATATTGAGCCCAAATTTAGATGCAAACCTAGATGCAACGCTAGATGCAAAATTGGACACATAATTTGATGCAAAACATGGTGCAAAATTGGGTGCAAGACTCGATGAAAAAAAAGGAGCAAAATAAGACGCACCATTGGATGCAAAACTAAGCATCAAACTAGGTGCAAACAAGGATGTAACAAATGACACAAAAAAAGATGCAATACAAGATGAAAAATTGGGCGCAAATAAGGGCATAACAAAAGATGCAAAAAATTGGGCACAAAAATGGACGCAAAAATGGATGTTAAAAAGGACGGGAAAAAAATGCAATAGATGGCGTTTTACGAAATTGTACAATAACGCCAGGTTTAGCGCCGTATTGTTCAAAAAAAATGGGAAAAAATTACACTAAAATCTGGCGCTAAATTCGACGCTAAATTCAGTTTTTGTTGTAGTGAATGTTGAGTCCAAGGGTAATCTGAGTAATATTACTAAGACCGTTATGGTCGACATATCAATGAAACCTAGAGCTGCAGAAAACATTTACTTTGGCCAAAATTCTTCTTCTTCGAATATTGAGTCTTATATGACCCTTTTTAGGGAATTTAGAAATGTTTTTGCTTGGACATATAAATAAATGTCAGGGATAGATCCTTCAATCATCATTCATGAGATCAGGACATACCTCGACTCGAAGCTGGTCCACCAAAAGTTACATCAATTACATCCACGGAAAAAAAATGACCATTAAGGAAGAAGTTGAAAAAATTCTTAAGGCTAGGTTCATTTACCCTATGTCATTGATGGAATGGGTTTCTAATATTATTCCCGTGACCAAAGAATAGGGAACGATTAGGATTTATATTGATTTTCGAGACCTTAATACAACTTGTCCCAATGACAATTTCCCTACTCCTTATATCGATCAAATCATTGATGACTGCGCTAGGAGTGTCATCTTTTAATTTATGGATGGATGTTTTGGCTATAATAAGATAAAGATACTCTCTTCTGATCAGCACAAGATGGCTTTCATTTTCCCATGGGGGACCTTTGCCTACAGACAGTTTCCTTTTGCCTTGAAAATTATGGGTGCTACCTTTCAATGTGCCATGTCTTATGCTTTCCATGACATTAAACATATCGTGGAACCCTACCTCGATGGCTTACCTGCTCATTTGTAGCATCAAGAGCATCATGTTGACCATCTAAGAGTCATCTTTCTTAGATTTCCCCATTACAACATTCAGTTGAATCCACACAAATGTGTTCTTTTTGTTGAGAGTGACAAATTGCTTGGATTCATTGTTTCCTAGGATGGCATCCATATAGAGCCATTAAATATTGAAGACATCTTATCCCTACCACCAACTACCAATGTTACTGAAGTTCAAACTTTGAAAGGGAAGGAAAACTTTCTACGTCATTTTTTCTGTAACTATGTCGAGAAGTCATGTGATTTCATGCGTTTGTTAAAAATGGACACACCCTTTGTTTGTGACTACCCTGCCCAACATGCATTTGAAACTCTCAAACAGGATATCACACAAGTACATGTGTTGCAATAACTTGATTACACCAAGGATTACTCCTTCTATGTGGTTGTATCGTTAACTACCATAGGCATGGTACTAGTTGAAGAAGATGAACACAACCAGGAATGTGTGATTTATTACCTAAGTAATGTCTCCTTGACTCTGAAACACATTATTCACATGTTGAGAAGTTGGCTTTGGTCACAGTCGTCGTCGTCCAGAAATTTCGTCACTAAATCTTTCTCCACACAAGTATTTTGTACGCAACTTATAACCCCATGTATTACATCTTGACTCGTTAGGAACTTGGGGAAAATACTCTCATTGGATTTTCATTCTCTAGGAATTTGAGTTAGAATTTTCAAAATCCAATTTAAAGAAGTCCCTTGTCTTCGCAAAAATTATGTGTGACCTTCCATATATTACTGAGGATATGCAGCCCTTGGATTCATTACCTAATGAATCCATGTTCCTCATTAGTATGTCTGACTCCTGGTATGGAGATTTGATTTTATATCTCCAGACTCAAAGCTTTCATCCTAATGCAACCTGAGACAAACTTTGTCGTATTCGTCATCACGTCAAGTACTATCTTATCGTCAACAATACATTGTATCGTCACAACATTGATGCAATTTTGCGCCATTGCTTGACTCATGAAGAGGCTGAAATAGTTTTGAATAATTGTCACTCTGGAGCCTGTGGCGATCATCTTTCTAGGATGGCTACTTCCCATAAAATGTTACACGCTGGGTACTTTTGGCCCTCAATCTTGAAAGATTTTATGGATGCCATGAAAAAATTCCCACCCTGCCAACTTTTTTAATCGAAAAAGCGCACCCACCCAGCTCCTTTACATCCCATCATTGTTGTTGTCCCTTTCATAAATGGGGTATAGATGTCATGCATGGTAAGCCTATCATAACCGAGGGGCATGGTTACATCATCGTAGTCATGGAATACTTTACAAAATGGGTTGAGGCTATGCCTACACATGCAGAAGATGGAAAAATTGTCGCCCTATTTCTGTTCAATCACATAATCGTTAGGTTCATAGTTCCACAAGCCATTGTAGCAGATCATGGTTCACATTTTCAAAACCAGATGATGTCGAAACTATGTTCCAAACTAGGTTTTATCCATGATAACTTGACACCCTAATACCCTGAGGCTGATGGCCAAGTTGAAGCCATCAACAAAGTGTTGAAAACTATGCTTCAACGGATGATAAGACAAGTTAAGTCCAATTGGCATTTACAATTGTTTTATGCATTATGGGCTTATAGGAGTACAGTTAAGAAAGCTACCGACTCCACACCATTTCAATTAGTGTATGGGCTAGAGGCTACTCTCCTAATTGAATGTGAGATTCCTTCTCTGAAACTTGTCATAGAACTGTTACCCAATACCACTTTAGAGGAAGAATGGATTTTGTACTTGAAAAAGCTTGATGAGACTCGTCAATATGTCACCTTAGAAAATGAGGTACATAAGTGACAAATTAAAAATCAGTATGACCAATCCATTCAACCTCGCATGTTCAATGAAGGTGACCTGGTCCTGACATATGACCAGAAACCTGATAAATTTGGAGGTGGAAAATTGGAATCCATGTGGCATGGACCTTAAATTTCCAGTCACGTCTTAGAGAAAGGAGTTTACAAGATGGTAGACTATGATGGAATATCTTTGGGTGAGCCCCTAAATGGAATTTACATCAAGAGGTATTATTCCTAGGACATCTAGCATAGGTACCTTGTACATATTATTTATAGAGTGTGTTGTGTGTAGATTGGATTGTGATTTTGTTATGAATGTAGGATTTGTATTAGGTAAGCCTCCTTATATGGTGTTGTGTATAAATGAACAAATGAATGATTACTCTGGCTTTGTGGATGGTGCTAACCATTAAACCTTGAATCTCACATCAATAGCTTGGGTACTGTATTCCCCTACTAGTGATTTGGTAAGCTCGGGAGGAACTTGTTCGGGTCCTGCTACAAACAATCTTGCAGAGTCCCATGAAGTGACTGGGTTTTTAACTAAAGCTTTAACAAGTGATGCGATCCAGATTATGGTTTATTTAGATTCAGAGTTACTTGTACGTCAATTAAACCGAGTCTATACCATCTGTAACCCCTTACTTCTTCGTATGTTTTAGAGAGTTCGATTCTTAGAGAGGTATTTTGAGTGTGTTTCCTACCATCGCATCCCAAGACATTTGAACGCAGTGGCTGATTCATTAGTGGAATATGTTTTAGATTGGTGCTTAGCTCATTTTTTATGTTCATTTTTAATTGTGATCACATGTAAAAAGTATTAGGATTTCAATGAGCATACATATAATTAATAATGAGACTCACACAAATCCACATAGCAACATATTTAAGACATCCACACAATGTTTACGTGGAAAACCCAAAATCAGGAAAAACCACCATAATATATCTATTATCTCCCTTGAGATAAACAGAGCAAGACAGGCCAAGTGAGCTAGCCACCACTCATCTCCAAGCCACTTTATAATGGAGCCTCCTCAAGCCATATAAAGGCTTATTTACATGCAATATCATGAAACAATACTACATGCCACCAAATACCATGGGATACAATAAACCATGTGCCCAAACCATGTGATATACCTCAACCACCTTTGACTCATTCTCGAGTCAAGGTTAACCCCAACAATCCCCCATTTAAACTTGACTTGAAGTAATCACCAAGCCCCCTCAAAGTTCTTACTAAATAATCTCACATACACCCCCTATCACCTAGGTCTATCTCTCGACTTTATCAGTGAGTTACCATGGGTATGCGTGCCTTACCATGTCTTACAACCATATTCCCTTTTACATACAAACTTCTCCATTATTTTTTTTCATGTGTCTTCATGGTGATTACACCATCACCATCTATTGCTACATCCTCTCGATTTTCCATGCTCGCTCATTTTCTTCCATGCTCCTTTTGTACCTGCATCCAAACTTATCATTGATGTCCATATAAAAATAATCCATCTACCAGGTTACATGGGTCCTTAGCCGTTGTAACCTCCAGTTCTCTAGGAATTCTCTTCACATACTTGGTTCATTAATATTGGTCCCATAATTGAGATTAAACCATATCATATTCCTCCTACAATCGAAGACTCAACCTCTCGGATCTATAGCAAGTTACGATACAAGTACACCTTCCACCCTTGTATCTGCCTAGTGGTTAATTCCACACTTGATGCAACATCCCTTCTCTGCACATAAGAGGGATACCTTGTGCTTCTAGCACCCGAGGAAATTGCATTCTAACCAAGAACCCAAAAATACTGCTAGGTTGTCAGATACCACCAAACATGCACCCCACAATTAATTCAATAAACCAGGTACAACACAATGAGCAAAAATATTTTGCAAACCATGGCTTTGATACCATTTATTAGGAATTAAATGAGCATACATATAATTACTTGCAAGAGAAATAAAATAGACAAGCAACAATTAAATATAGACACACAATGTTTACGTGGAAAACCCAAAACTAGGAAAAACCACCATAATAGATCTATTATCCCTTGACCTAAACTGACCAATCCAAGCCAAGTGAGCTAGCCACCACTCACCTCCAGGCCACTTTACCATGGAACCTCCTCAAGCCTTATAAATGCTTCTTTACATGCAATACCATGGGACAATACTATGGGTCACCAAATACCATTGGCCACCAATACCATGGAAAAATACCAAGGGATATAATAAACCATGATCCCAAACCATATGCTAGACCTCAACCACCTTTGACTCATTCTTGAGTCAATGTTAACCCTAATAGTCCCCCCTTTAAACTTGACTTGGAGTAAACACCAACCCCCCCTTAAAGTTTTTACCGAGGAATCTCACATACACCCCCTATCACCTAGGTCTATCTCTTGAATTTACCAGTGAGTTACCAGAGGTATGCATGCCTTACTAGGTCTTACAGCCATATGCCTATTTACATAAAAACCGCTCCATTAATTTTTTTCATGTGTCTTCATGGTGACTACACCATCACCATCTGTTGCTACATCCTATTGCTTTTCCTGAATTGGTTTGTTTAGATTCGGAGTTAGTTGTACATAAATTAAATTGAGTCTATACCATCTATAACCCCTTACTTCTTCGTATGTTCTGGAGGTTTAACTGTTAGAGAGGTCTTTTGAGTGTGTTTCCTACCATCACGTCCCAATACATTTGAACGTAGTGGTTGATTCATTAGCGAACTATTTTTTGGATTGGTGCTTAGCTCATGTTTGATGTTCATTTTTAATTGTGATCACATGTAAAAAAATCATAAAAAGTAAACACATATAGGTATCCATTCATGCACATAACACATCACATGCACACACATGTCTGCAAAAAGTTTTTTTTATATATAACTGATGCCGAGATGGAAAACTGAAGCCATAAGCTTTCAATGTACCCAAAATTTGAAAGCATTGAGTTTTTAGTACATCAAGAGGTCAAAATATGAAGCTTTGAAACTTATAGTACATATATATAATAGAAAAATAGGAGTCACTCTGGACTAATCCACGTGATCATGATAACACATAACAACACGAGCCACTCTGTGGAGTAGCCTCCCAAAATGCCTCAATACTCCTGCGGTATTGCACGATAACACCAAGGAAGGTCTTTAATAGAAGAAATATTGGGAACACCATCAGTCAACCTTTGTAGGTTGTCTTCAATCTCTTGAAGCTCCTCCTTTGCCTCTACATTCTTGGTGGCTATATCTCTAACCATCCCTCGCCTCTCTATAGGCGAAGCTCCTACAAGTTTGGATAGACCAATTTCTGCAAAATAGTACATTTTGTCTTAGTATCACCAAAACGAAGAAAAAAAATGAGATATAATATAAAACAAAAACATGATGGGATAATATTGTTCTTACCTCGGTCATCCCACTGCTCACCCTTAGGTAATAGAATACCACGTTCATCCCTAAAATTAGTGCCTGTGTACATGTAGTCCTCTACCATCATTAGTTGGCCTCACAACCAATGGAAGAAGATGGAGCCATAAGTCACAGGAGGCACTCCGCCACCCCCATGACGGGCCATGGCCTCGACCCACCTCAACATTTGTGGATCCTTGGGCTCTAACCTGTTGAGAGGCACATGGGGACATAATAGAGGAACCCTCTATAGGAATAATTATAATACTACCGTGCCGTAGCTAAACTATTTCAACTCACCTCTTTGACACTTCGCAAGCTGATGTTTGAGGATTAATAGTAGCCCCTCACTCCAGTTGAATATGGTTGGAGCCATGCGCTCCAATGCATACAACATATGTGCTCGGGTAGTTTGGTGAGCAGCTCTATTTCCCACTACCTTCTCTATGGTGAAGGCTACAATCCTCAATGGCTGATCTACAATATGTTTTATCGGAACCTTGCCCCCATGGGACCTTGTTCCGACTATACAATACTAATCAATGAGGTCGTCGACATACATGTTCCCTCCTCTCAGACCTATGAGTGATATTGGACTTCCTCTCCTATATAGTTCAGTTAGAAAGTAGATTTCCTTGACATCAATCATCAAAATGTGGGTCCCCACCTGGAAATGTTGCAAATCCGGGTCCCACATCTATATCAGATGACCTAACAGATGAACATGGGATCTGATGCGTGGAACCGTGAAGTAATTAAGGAGTCCACGCTCCCTTAGTTCCGTCACAATCATTGAGTCATTTGTTTCTTGGGAATCATCTATTTTGTGCTCATGCTCTTTCCAAATCACCATTTTTTGAGTCAAACATCTATGGGACATCCATAAGGAAACCATTAGACTCCATTAATTGAAATAAAACTAGATTTCATGTTATTTTTTTTTTAGAATCACGGTCGTCGATGCATTTTCCCTATGGGAACAGAGAAATGATGTAACCTATCCTAGGGGACAGAGCATCCCTGATGCTCTTTCCCCTAAAGGGAGAAGAGCGTCACCTAGGGCGTGCCCTTTTCCTTGCAAAAACTCTCCCAAAACTGCAAAAAACATGATACAAAGTGAAATTCAACCATGAAAATGAAAGTGAGGATGATAGCTCTTACCTGCATCGGATGGTTCATCGATTGGCTGTCCGTAACAGCCAGAAACTTCGTCACAAATTTCTCTCTCAAATACAGTTTTCACCCTATGCTTATGGTAAAAACACAATGGTAAGCAATTTTGACTATTTCACTATTTTTATACTATTTTATTTTTATTTTTAATTAGAAATAATTAGTGAAATGTTTAAATATTGTGGGTTTTTGCTATGTTTTCCTTTAGTTTTAATGGTGAAAGTGTCATAATGGTGTTTTTGAAGATTTTAAGGCCTTATTGGGTGTTTTTGGTTGTGAGAGAGTTTCGTTTTGACTTTTTCACACTATAGTTCAAGTTGAAAAAAGTTTCGAGCATCTTTTATACCTGTTTTGCGCTCATTAAAAATTCAATGAAAATGTATCGAGTATGTTTTTACCACTTTTTCGGGCTCATTAAAATGGATGCAAAAAGGAAACCCCCCAGAGTCATCTTTAAGCTCTTTTTACACTCTTTTTTCATGAAAATATTGCCAAGCGAACTTGATTCTTTCACTCTTGTAAAAGTATTTGAAAGGTCATCTATTCGGTGATAATTTACCCCTTTTTCAGATCGTTTAGACTCATTTACAAAAAATGTATACTCTAGTTCATTGCGACTAGAAGAGTTCTCCGAGGTATCAGTTTATACTTTTTCAGATCTTGGGGACTAAATTTACAAAAAATTTCACTCTGGAATTCTTCTTAGTCATTTCATACTCTCTAAATATGAAATGTCGACTGGGTTTACCTTCTTCGGACTCAAAAAAATACGCTTTGAAGGACCCTTTTTCTGGGAATGAACTCCTCCTTTCTTAGGTTCATAAAATATATGAGAATGGACTCGTCACTTGATGAGCTCTATTGAGTGTTTTCTACCCTTTTCAAGCTTGTTAAAAATCAAAGAGGTACTCATCCATCATGATGGGAAAATTAAGGGAATGGGGAAACATCTTTCATTTGTTTTAGTGGCAGCTCCTAGTCACCTTTGAACATGGCACCTGTCTACATTTTCATACAAACAGTTGGGTATTCAGCTTTTCATCGAGTCAATCCACTTTAATGAGTCATTAAAATCCTTTGAGTCAATTCAAAGAATACATCGTCATACCTTTTCATTATGTCTGGTCTCTGCATCAATCGAGTCAATGTTGCCAAGTCACATGTCGTGTTGTTCAATGTTTAAAAGGAGTCCTTACCACAGTCTACCTCCGGAGTTACTTTACCTTGCTTCGATTCGGTCATATTCGATATGGTCCCGCGGTTGTTTGATTATCAAAGACCACTTCAATAATCATTTTTGGTTCCAAGTTTCATGTCGATGATGAGGGAAACATCATGGGCCTCCTTTGATGAGTTTGTTCCTGTTGGCATCAACACCTTATCTGGGAATTAGTCTTAGAAACCAGTTAAGTACCTTGAAGCCTGTATGCCTCAATGGTAGGTTTCCTCGCTTTCAATGGTAGGTTTTCATCACTGTCCTTTGATTGGAATATTCCATCAATTGTTCAACTGCAACTCATCTATTCACATTTAGAGGAATGTACTAGGGTACCTTTGGAATAATTTACATTAATGGTAACTTCCCTTGCACTTATTAACGGTATATATCAATGATCGTTAATCAAGTGGTTTCTACCATGTTAGACATCAAGACACCTATTCACATGGATAGAATCGTACTATTGCGATTGGAATGAAGACCCTGATTGGTTAGGTATTCACTGGAAAATGTGCATATCCTCAGGTTGTTATGGATTATTTCTTTATTCATTACATGGATCAACATTGTATGTTTGGTGGCTATGCTCAGGTTTGGGTCAGGATGGCGTAGATCTACAGTCTATATTCTGTAGCTATGTCCCGATTTGAGTATTGTTGATCATGGATCTACAATGTATTGTTGGTACTAGCCATGACTTTGTCATTATACATGGATCTGCAGTGTATTGGTTTGTAGCCATGATCTAAGTCAGATAGTTTGTAACTAGTCTTATGTTAGGTCTTCACTTGTCACTCTTTTGCCTCTGATTCCATATCACATCTAGCTAAGTATCTCACCTATCGCATCCCTCTGGTTTCATACTTTGGGGGGCATTCTGTTACACTCAAATTTCTTCTCTATGCTCAATCCCTTGAAGTGATTTGGCCAAACCATCTTTTGGAGGAGATTTTTTCTCAAATCTAGGAGGTTTGACACACCTTTCTTCTTGACATAAAGCGGTTGACTGGCTCGACGCCTCTTTCCTGCTAAAAAGGTGCACCTGTGACACCTATTTCCCAAAGACAAAGAGCATCGACACATCCTAATCATGAACAAGAAGCATCAACACTGTCAAAAAGGAAAAAAGAGAAGACTTCGACAACCTTCTAGATGAAAGTACTCATGAAGGCTTATCTCAACTTCTTGGAATAGGTGGCATTCGTACCCCTATCCTCTAGGAATCATCCCTCACTTTCCTCCCATAATATCTCAACCCCTTTAGGCCCTCTTTGGCCTATATATACAAGCTTCCCTTCATGGATAGGGGAGGTAACAGGACCAAGAGAGGTCCTTTATGTTGTTAAAATCATTTTTGGTATAGGAGGCAAAGGGTGTGGTTGTGAGTGAGATTTGTAGAGTTTGTAGAGTGTGTGTGAAAGTATGTCAAAGACATTATGAGAGCAAAGCTTCAACATCAAGGAATTAGTTGTATATTTCTTCCCTTATATCATTAATACAAACATGTTCCTCTTTCCCATGAATGATTTGTATTAATATCAATTGTTCATTATTTTTCTCCTTGATCATTAGTATAGATCATTGAATTATCTTTTTGCTTTCACTATTATGTCTTGTTCTTCATGTTCTTTGCAGGTATAGCTGATCGCAAATGATTCCGTGAGTCAAGGACCACCTTCATTGTTGAGTTAAAAAATATTAGCATTCAATTAGTCTAATAATCTAGGGAGAGAATGCATCACTGTAGCTTTTTGTTCTAGATTTTCCCCATGTAGAATAGGGAAACAACCCTTGACCGCATTGATTGAGAATTTCTAGTAACAGAAACTCCAACCACATGGTTTCCTACAAAGAGTCATTTTCTTCATTAAATCTAATTGTTGGTCCAACTATTCACATGGGAGATGATACTCAGATCCAAGATAAAGGGAAGGGTACAATAAAATTAGAACATGGAGTG
>LPNX010145723.1:5056-18318 GCA_001517045.1 Pseudotsuga menziesii
CACTATATGCAAAATAGGTTTGTAGGGCCGTAAGAGAGCAGAGTAGCAGAGGTGGCTAAATTTGCTGCAGAACTGCAGATCTATTTTTATTATAGAATATTTTGATACAGAGAAATCATAGCTGGTTTATTATAGCAACAACGATGAAAAACATTTGAACTTCGACATAAGAAATCATCACTCCTAAATTTGACAGTTTTGATCTAATTTCTACTGATTTTCATGGACAAGTCAGCAAGAATGCAAATCGTGGGATTAAAAAGCTCCGGACTCCATTTTTCAGCATTTCAGGAATTTAAATGGGAGTAGGAATCAGTACACGGTTATTTCGACACTGGATTTCCGTAGCAGAAAATATGGGGAAGCAACATACCGGAAAATGCTAGAAAATCAAATGTTCAGTGCCTGGTGTGTTGTTTCCCTATGCTCCTGATTGCTTCACACAGACGAGACTTCCTCACTCGTTCAAAGGTTCCCATTGAACTCTGCATTAAGACACTACATTGTATTAATGTAGAAATAAGAATCTAGTAACTTTTTTAATTTTAGTTTGGCATTTGAACCAAGTTTTGACATGTATTGATTTGAATTTTCTTTCTAATTACAGAGGGAGCATATCTTTGTTATCTTGCATGCAAATCTGTTATAGACATTAAAAGGGATGTATTAGTATTGGGTATTGCTTTTCTAAAAGCATTTAGGAGCAATAATAATATACTAATTTTTCTTCTTTCATTTCACTAACTGAACAGCTAAAGAGCTCTGCAAGATGGTGTACCTGGTAAGGTTTCTCCTCAAGGCTCCGCAGTGTCTCCTGCTTTTGGGCCTCCAGCTTCTCGAGAGCCAGGGCAAGCTCCTTCAAACTGCATGTCATGGATCAGATCGTGATCTACTATCGCCACCAGGAAAGAAGAGAGCTTCATATTTTGGAGATTCAGGGCCAAGGGCCCCGTTGGATTGACGATGGGATGGTCCTTGGTGCTGCCCTCTGGCAATGCAAGACTGATCAACTTGTCTGCCACTTCAATACTAAGAAAAGCTATATCGAGAGGGGTTTCGATCTCTGATCTGCTCCTCTGCTCTCTCACAAATCCCAGGTGTATCATGATGCCCCACACAGCACGAGGGGATGTAAATGTTCCATGTTTGCTACACGAATGGAAACCTCATGCACCAGGTTTCCACCCGTGCTATCTCCCATCAGAATACACCGCCTGGAATCCCCAAATGGACTTAGCCACGAGTCTTCTGAGTCCCCATGCGCTAGACAGTGAAGCCATTCAAGATATTCCATCGTGTCTTCACATGCTGCAGGAAGACGGTGTTCGGGCGCTAGCCTGTAATCTACTGAAACGCACATCGCCTTGCATTGCTTCACAAGTCGACTGAGAAATGCATTTGAACCTCTCGAAGCAGCACTTCCAATACAAAACCCCCCACCATGGAAATGAAGAAGAATGGGGTATTTCTCCACTTGGCCCATCTCTGTCGAGGCTTCAGGAAAATAAATGCAAGCCCAGATGCCCGTCTGAGGATTGATCACCAAATCTCTAGTTGCAGCTCCATCCACAAATCCCTGAGAAGCATTCACAGGCGGATTCCGAGCATTGACAGGATGCTCGATTGAACCATCACTGTAGATCCCCAAATAATGGTTACATGGAGTATGGCAATCCCATGGCCACCTACTAAATTAAATGAGTGATCCCATCACGTCCCAGGGAAGCGCCGGATGACGGCGAAGGATGTCAGATGCCAGGTTGTAGGGTACCCACCATGGGGATGTCAGAAGCCCAGGCTGTAGGTTAATATTATTGTTGTTAATCCCTTTTGAATTTTAGATTAGTTTTATTTTATATTTCACATTTCAAATCCCATTTATTGGGATTTATATTAAAAAATGTAAAATGCATCTTATTTATCATAATATAAAATGTATTAAACTTTAATAAAATAAATTAGAATAGTATTGTCTTAATATTGATATTTTACCCTACGTTTTACATTTCACATCCTATTTATATTAAAATATGTAAAATACATCTTATATATTAGAATATAAAATGTCAAACTTTAATAAAATAGATTAGCATAATTTTGTTTTAATTTTGATATTTTAAGTATTGTGAATTTTTTTTCTTATTTTTGTTGCTTTTTCTTTTTAGTATTTTAATAGATTTGGAGTTGAGATGAACCTATAATGCTAAATTAACTTTAATAGAGTTGTGAAGACAAGGGATTGTTGTTTTAATGGATGAAAGAAAGCCTATAGTTAGTGAACCCCTCCTTTAGCATCTCTAGTAACTTCTCTCGAAGGTTATGGGCTCTCAACCCACTTTTCTTCATTTGTGGGTAAGTGTTCACTCATGGCAATTTCATGTGCTAACTCTCTGATTGAAGGAGTTACATACTCTTTAGAAGTCATTCCTATTCTCTCAAGCCCAAGAAGATTGTAACCTCTCCTTTGTTGGAAGGGGTTAAGAGGGTTCTTTCGATAAAATTTTATTGTGGGAAGAAAGGTCGTTTGAGAGGTAGGAGGTCTACTCTTTCTCAAGCAAAGGATCAAGCCATTTTGGAGGTATGGGTGGGGAGAAAAGGTTACTTTTGTGCATTGTTAGAACAAGCCAATCCTTTGATTTGTTTTCTTAATTCTTGTGGTGTCATTGATTTGCAAGGTAATGGGCCTCCCCTAAGAAAAAAAGTTCTCAAGAGGATTGTTTAGTCACAACATCTTGAAATTATTTTGTTACAATGAACCTTGGGTGATAGTTTAATTAAAGATGTGAGGAGTCTTTTGTTTAAGTGGGACTATCTCTATTCATGTTAAAGGTAGTTCAAGTGTGGTTTGATTTTTAGTTGGATCATAAAGGGTTTTTGTTGTTTTGCTCCTTGCATGGATGGGATGATCTTGAAGACATGTTGGTGGAGGTCTTTCTATTAACAGCCTTAATTTCTATTAGTCCAATTTTATTTAGGCTCAAAGTTTCTATTAACAATTTTCATGCTAAGGATATATTCACAATAAATTATCGATAGGTTTATGATTGAATATTACCACTTTTGCTAACTCCTCTGTCTACAAACTTGCCTCTATCATTTTATTGTTGCAATGAATGTTGCTTAGTGCTTCTCCTTAGGTCATGAAGAACTTCATTATTACTTGTTGTTCATGCATTACACGCGCGGCGATTAAGTGTGGCGTATTTTCTCCACCTCGCCCCATGCCTTTCATTAACCACATGGAAACACACTCGATATCTTAACGTTAATACCTTAAAAGTCGTGTTTAAGAGAATTCACTTCACTATCTCCAAGCCCATCAACAAATGCGTGCCATCAATCTTAAGGTCCAAATGAAGGATATTGATGGCATATATCAGGAGATGAAATCTATTCCCTCCACTATTAATCACCTAATTAAAAGGCCGCGATTGGGTATGGAAAAACATTCATTGTATATTTATGCATATTGGAGTAATAATATTGTTTGAGTCCTTTGCTTTGTTCTCGAGATTGAGATTTCTCTTCTTGTTGATATAAAATTAAAATAAGGGTTGATATAAAATTAACACGTCAATGTTGTAGGGTATTTAATTTTTAAAGGTTGATGAGAATGTAGAGATGCCGCTCCCGAGTTGCCACCTTTCTCCACAAGAGGCGTCCTCCTTTCCATCCCTCCAAATGTCCCTTATCTAATGCTCCACAAAGCTCCACGTAATATCCCAGTATAATTTAGGTGCAAATAAAAAAAATTCAATGCTTCAACCACCCAATTCATAAATGAATCCAACCCTCGAGAAAAAAGTCTAATCTCCCAACTCCCAATACACATACTCCACCACCTTAGCAAGCATAATTTCATTAACTGCAATCTTCTGTGCAATTTAGTAACATTCTTAATTTATTCCATTTCTACTCTAAACTCGAACATACTATCGCCCTCATGAGCTTCAAGATTTTGAACCAGGAAGATTTCTCTGTTATTCTGGTCGACTATTGATGCAGGCCAATTATTCCATTGGATGAAACAAGTTAAATTATGTGAACAGAGTGAGCCAATTATTCTATTTAAATGAACTTGAAGCATGATAGGATTTGCAGTATGAAACAAATGAACATGATCTCAAAAGGAGTAAAGTGAGATGAAATTGACATTGTTAGTCTTCAAGAAACATGCATCCTACCTCAAGCCTTCGCTTAGTTCTTGGTCTTCAAAAGACAACTCAAGTCTCAGATTTGATATTTGGTTTCCAAATATCAAATATTTGGTTTACTAAAATCAACTAATGCTACAAGGTTGATGGCCTATATCGGGTCCCAAGGAAACCACACAAGCTCCCCATAAGGAATATTTGACATGTGATAAAGATATATTGAAAATTTTAAATTTTAACACACCATTGATGGTTATTTTGATCTCAGCATGGTCAAGGGGAAAATCACTCTAGGTATCGATCCATAACATTTGTTTACACCACTAATAGGCCATGCTCAAAGCCCAAGCCCACTTGAAAATCCCTACATAACAACTATTTTACATTTGAATAATATATCATGGCTCAAAGTTTAGAAACCTGCAGGTGATTCTAAAGAACCAATTCATGGTATAGAATTTAGATATATGGTCTTAGGCAATAAAATTTATCTACAACATTTATATGCCATGAATGACGACTAATCCTACCACACAATAGTTTCATAAAGAAGTTTTGTTCTATGAGGAATATACCATGGCTATTTCAAGGTTTAAGACACTAGGGATGGTTATCACTACCTAGGCCATCATAGAAGGATTCTTTTTCGTAGGTTAGCTGATCCAGAGGATTATTTGTCTTTAAAGTATATCAATCCAAGATAAAGAGTAATGGTACAATGGCTGTTTTATATGGTTCATGCATAGAGAATGCTATGCCATAGATTGTTGCTTGCTGCATATTCCAAGGCTAGATTTTACCACCGTTGAAAGAGGGTTGATAGTCTTTTTACCAAAACTAGACTTAACATATGGTTCCAACCTCATTCATGAATGTTGATGAACATAGCACAATGAAATGAAATGCTAATGTTGCATGTTCCATGAATATATATTATATATCATATATATATATATATATATACGGTGTGTGTTAACCAAAAAAATTGTGGCTCGTCATGTTGCAATAGCTTTATACATAAGAGTAACATATCGGAAATGGCATATGAAAAGCGGTGAAAAATGGTGAAATGTTACATGGGTTATATCATATGGTATATCATACGTTTTGTGCGTCCAGTCTTATTTGCAACATCATGTGATGAGAGCTTGCACAAAGTACGAAGAAAAGTTTGTGCACCCTTTTAAGATCGGTCACATATTATGATGGTGAGCTCGCACAAATCACCTTTGCACCGGCCAATGTGTATATGATGAGCCCACAATACCATGGTGCAACCATCAAATGTGTATCATCACATGTAGAGTCGAGCTTGCACATGGGACAACGAGTTTAGTTTTGTGCACAGATCATGGTCTTGACTCTTGGCATTGCGGAGGGGCTGCACAATGTACCATTTTGTGCACCCTCCAAGGACTAGTCTCCAATCATAACCATGAGCCCGCACAAATTGATACAATGTGACTCTGTGCACTATCAAACAACTTTTGGTTGAATGGTCGATGGAGCCCGCACATCGTTATGTAACATTGGTTGAATGGTCGATGGAGCCCACACATCGTTATGTAACATTGGTCGAATGGTCGATGGAGCTCGCACGGTTGATGAGTCAATAGCTCGATGCTTGAAGTCGTTGCACAAAACACATGTGGCAACAACAACAACTCATCGTTCAAATCTCTAGAGAAGAGCAAGCTCAAATAGATGCAATGAATCATCGGGGAGATGTAATTTCTAGAAGAATGGATGTTTAAGATGGCAGAGTCATTTAATGGAGGATGCATTCATCTCCAAGAAATTGTGAAAGACCCACCTCAAAGTACTACCCCAACATCAATGTCTCAAAAAATCGAGGAAGTCACCACACAACATGAAGGGAATTCATGGAGACATATACCATCAGTCATCCAGAACAAGTAGTGAACCAATAGGGATACTTTTGAAACTTCTATAAACAATAACAAACTATTTTTTGACTTCATCTCTTTGACACTTACCTAAAACACAATACACATCCTAAAATAAACCCAAAAGCACATTTAAAAGATAACATTACTATGATGAATAGAATTTAATAATATTTCACAAATAGAAATACTATGATAAATATTAATAATTATAAATATAATTTTTAATTTAAACAAATTTTAATTTACACTTACAATATATTGAGAGGGGTTATTGAAGATTTTCAATGTCTCGGGAAAATTTGACTAGGGCACTCACCATGGTACTAACCATATGGTTAACCATCAGTTAGATGATTGACCATGTTCAACCATGGTAAACGATGTTCAACCATGAGCAACCATGGTTAACCACATTTAAGAATTAGCCACATCGTCAGTAGCATGGTGAACCACTTAGTCACCCAATATCAACAATGGTCAACCATATCATCGGCCATGGGAAACAACATGGTGAACCATGGTGATGCATGAATATTCACATGCTCAACCATGGTTAACCATGGCCAATTGTGGTTAAGTGTGCTCAATTGTGGTCAACCATGATGAACCGTGCTCAATTGTCATGGTTCAACATGGTTAACAATGGTTGACATGACCATGGTCAACAAAGGTTAACATGATCATGCTTTATCATGGTTGACCATGACTCAGAGCATGGTCATGTTTGACCTTTCCAACCATGGTTGACCATGGTTTTCCATAGGTTAACTATGGTTGACCCAAAACACATGCATGGCTAACCAATATTATGGTTGACCATGTCTATCATCATGGTCAAGCATTCTAAATCATGATAATGGCCATGATTGTATATGATTGATTCACTTAAATATTGGTTGATTGTATATGCCTCTACTTTAGACTCAAAATAAACGAACTTCATCCAATTTGTAATTTCGGCTATAAGAATTTCTTATGTAATGATAATTCCATATCATGTGTATCCATAACTTAGGATAAAATCAATGAACTGCATCTAAACATTTATCTCTAATACCAAGAATAAGGAGCGGTTTAATGATTTCAACCAATAAGATATTGCTACTTGCTATATTAGCTAGGAATATGTACCATCTATCATTGAATGAATAAGTTAAGGCATCCTACACTAGATTTGACAACCCGCACACAGTGATGACAAATTCTTTGTATTAAGTAAGAAATCATGGTAGGGCTAGACTTGACTTATATGCCAAGATGGAAAGAAGAAGGTTAAAACTTGATTGTCTAGGAATACTTGAAACCCTTAGATCACTACATTGGATATTATGGTAGCCACAAGAAGTTGTTGGGAAGTAGATAGCATGGAGAAAAACCTTGGTTAGATAGTCCATGCATGCCATGTCACTTTTCTAGTGGGATGCATGTGTTGAGATATTTTTACATACCCTTAATAGCTTGCAAAATTTGAGGTAGAAAAAAACCTTGGGTAGATGTTGTGTCCTTAAAGTAGATTACCATAATTATCATCCATAATTTTTATGGTAAGTTAATTACTTTAGTGTTGCTTTACAAAATTTGAGGTAGAAAAAGACTTTGGGTAAATGTTGTGTCCCTAAAGTAGATTACCATAATTATCATCCATAATGTTAATGGTAAGTTAATTACTTTAGTCTTGCTTTTGATTGCACTTTGTTTTACTTTTGATTGCACTTTATTTTAAATCAACAAGTATGAACGTTCTTTTCTATTTATATTTTTCCATTTAAATGTTTTGTATTTTCTTTTCTATTTATATTTTTCCATTTAAATGTTTTGTATTTTCTTTGATAACGACATCAAAATACTATTTTTATAAATAATTAAAAAAACATAAATTAAATAACTCATTGATGCTATTTATAATACACATTTTCATTTAAAATATTAGATTACTTTTTACTTTGAAATAGTTAAATACAAAGATTACATAAAAATTATGCCCCTTATACAAAATTAGCTCAATTAATATATCCCACATTCTTTGTACTAAACTTTACAAATTTGCATGTTCCTTGAGCAGGAATTATGATTCTAATGATATATATAATATAAAGTTTGTAAAAATATGTGATTCCTATCAACGGGAAAGAAATTGGCCCGTATATATGATATGTATATATAAACAACTAAAAGTTCAAAAGATTCAATGAGACAGTTAAAACATTTTCTTATCTCAATTGGGCATAAAAAGGAATACCAATTTTATTTTTTATTTTATAAATAACCACAATAAAATAAATATGATATAATCCTCGCAGTCTTCCCTTGTTAGTTGAAAAAATATTGGGTGAGCCTTATTTACCGGAAAGACTTGTATTTAAGACAAGTCTGTCATGTGTCAGCCCATCTATGGCATGAGGCATGGCCATCCATGAGTTAACGATTTGGGATT
Organism: Pseudotsuga menziesii; assembly: GCA_001517045.1. Taxonomy (NCBI): domain Eukaryota; kingdom Viridiplantae; phylum Streptophyta; class Pinopsida; order Pinales; family Pinaceae; genus Pseudotsuga; species Pseudotsuga menziesii. The sequence goes on from LPNX010145723.1 coordinate 13,555, forward strand.
TTCCAGTGTATGCTCCCCGGCCAATTCCTGGCAATCAATCATCCAGGTACTTTCAACCTGATGTACTGGCACCGATGCAGTAGCATTATATCGATGAGATGGTAATGGGGGGAATTTGAATTTGAATTTTCAATGTCTCCCTGTTTCATTTTTAATTTGAAATTTGAATATGTCCCGCTCCATTATACCTTGAAGGTGGACATATATCTCGTAATTTTTTTAATTTGCAAAACATTCTAAATATGGTTGAAGACTGTTACATTGAAGGTGTCGTCGACGTCGTATGTTGCAATGGAAAATCTCTCTACCAGGTAAACCAAAATCATGAACAACGTTGTGACTGATTTTCTGTTTCATAGTTCGAGGCTGGATAATTTTTTGTTGGTTGCAAAACTGCGAATTACATGCCATCCCTAAAAATAATGGGGCATTTACCGCTCAGAAGAGATCCTCTCCGTCCGATAACTAGGGCTTTGTCTTTTTGCAATGCAGGATGACAGGAAACGGATTAATGTATCTGGATAGGCCATGGGGACCTTAATCCACAGTAGTGTTTTCTAACACTTACATGGATGACATTCTCTTTCCAGAAGGATGGGAACAAGTGTGAAACCAGACTTACATGTACATGTCAAACTCATCTCCCATCCAATCGCCCATGCTTTAATGATCGCTGGCTCTTCATTTGCACTTTGTTTTGTAACTTAATATCTGAAATAGAGTATTATATGCAGATTGCAGGTGGTTGTTTTCTTCTCTCGCAGAAGAAGAAGATATAAGCATTAAGGAGAACATTCTTTCCCTATTAGCTTCCTTATGCTAAGAATCCGCATCATTGTTCCCTCGCGAGAGGAAGGATCTACAAGAAATCACCGACGTCGTCACATCCTCCACTATTCATAATGTAAGTATTCACATATCTATGTGCTGTAATTTGTCTTTTGCACATTATCATTTTATCGTTAAACAAATTTCTTGGTGGCTCTTCTATTTTTCAGGTAAGACCATCATCCTCTATAGAAGAAAAAAGGCCGCATTTAGAATTGGCGGTACATACATTCAGTAAACAGAGGAAGGACCGATTCCCATACTATAGTTAAAGAATTTGGGTACCTTATTTGCATAAGTATAGATAAGTTGGGACAATGTTGTTTTCAAATCTATGGACTTGGGCAAATTTTTATGAGTGTATGAAGATGGGTGCTCTTGTGGTTTGAGTTCTGGCTTAAACCTCATTATTTCTCATTATTGTCAAAGGAAGATGCACTGGTTTGGGAAGATGATTGAATATATATTCTTCTTCAAATTCAAAATGATGGCTACAGGAAATACGGAAGAGGGCATTTTCCGAGTTGGCTAGGGCCCTTGGGTGGGGTGACTTTCACTTCACATCCATTATTGTCCTTTGAGGAGGACGTATTCACCGCTAGAAGGGAGCAAGAGTATCAGAATTCGGAGAGGGCACATCATTCAAGTCTCTATTATCTAAGTCATGACCTTGGTTGAAGATCTGCACTATTTCAAATATATATGTCATGCCAAGAGGGCGCATTCAACTATGCCAAAGACAACCATTAAATTACAGTTATATCACTGCTCTTTTTCTTGCAAATCGACTGATAAAGAGAGTTGGGTGCATTCTATTATCCCCACCATTTTTTAACTTATACAATATCAATCCAAATCGAGCCATAAAGGAGGATTGCGTAGTTGAAAGAAGGAGCTGGGAGTCTACAATCACCTACAGGTCAGACTATATAAACGAATCATAGTGCAAACTGAGCTTTTAATATTGTCATAATAGTCCATAATTAACTCTATTATTTGCTTGATATGTAATCTTTGTTTTGATGATTGAGTTCAATAAAATATTCTTAGGATGCTAATTTAATTTTTTTTTTGTGTAAACTGTTTGACAAAACTCCAAACCCAGAAATACACTAAATACATCAGCAGTCATTAAATATTTATATCAACGACATATGAATGTACTCAGTAATATTTGTACAGTAATCATCAAGGTGTTTGATGAATGCATTAAGTCAGAATCCATAAGTAGTGAAAGAAAATTTTAGCCAATATCAAGCAAGGAACATTACAAAAGATATATTTCAAGGTTAGATATTTATGATTGGTCTAGTTTTTTGGTCTTTTCCTCTTCATGTTATCTTATGGTAAAATAGACCAATGAACACATGACAAAGTTATTTCTATTTGTGTTCAAAGTTACTCTTGCTCTACTTTTGTTGTGTTAGACTTAAAGGTCTTCCCTAAATCATATTTGTTAGAATTATACACTTGGCATATGTTTCCAGTTTGGAAGTGCAAGGCTATACTTGAGATCCTGTTTTCAGTTGTCTTGAAACTTCAAGCTGGTATACTTCAACCCAAATCTAGAAATGGAGAACTAGTATTAATTAAAACCAAACACCTTAGTATACTTGCACTGAGGTTTCAGGTTTGAAGTTAGATGGTGCACTGAGGTAGGAAATTATCACACTTTCATACTGTTTATCTCCATTTCCTAAGTACCAAACCTACAAAATATACTTTTTGCATTTGCCATCAAAGATGCAAGTACAAGGCCTTCCCTACCCAAATGCTAATTTAAGTTGTCCAGATTAATCTTTCCTAGTCAAGGTTCTACACCCAACTTAACAAGATTCAAACCAGATTCAGTTAATTTTTTTAGGCCTTTATGGCCACAAACCACTGCACCTAACTGGACTAAAATTTTAACAGCTACACTTATTGCCTCATGGATTGGGGTTTGAACAAAATCAAAGGATTCAAGGTCCTGGATACCCAAAGAAAGAAGTTTTAGAAGGGAAATGACTAGACGAACTTGCAGGATCTGTGAATCTCTATTGGATTCCATAGAAATAAACTTTCTTTCATGTAAATATGGAAGCATATCCCCGGTTGGGTGCAACCTGCATGACCAGATCGTTGAGCAGTTGCACTCTGGCTGATTTGACCCACCCTTAGCACATTAGTACCAGTTTTGGGTTCAAACCTACTCTCTTTTTCCATGCCAGAGTCCACAACAAATCTGACCCCAAGAATGGTTAGAGAAGTCTCTGCCACATTTGTCGCAAAAATAACTTTCCTTAAACCTATAGGTGCATCTTCAAATACATGCCTCTATTCTTCCATTGAAAGCTTTCCATGTAAAGAAAGTGTCAATGCTGAAGGTTTCTAAAATTGTTCTCGAGCCCATTCTATTTCTACTTGGGAAGTTAAAAATGTAAGAATGGCTCCCTGTTCTTCTCTGGCATGAATCTCAGCAACAACCTTTATCACTTGAGTGACATATGAAGGAACACTCAGTTGGGCATGGTTCATGACAGAGTTTTGCGAAGCTTCTAAATCATCCCTGGCAATGTACTTAGTATCTACAGGAATACGACATGATCAAATCCTTCGAGTGTGATTGCATCCATCGTTAATTCCTCTGCCATCGACGACTTTGACAAATACGACTGCGGGAACCATCAACCCAAGGCCTGTTAGATGGCTGGCACTCTACTTAATGATATGACCGAATTATTTACTGATGAATCCACAAAGATATATTCTACAACAGCGTTGATATGTTCTGTGTATTAACCCATACTGGGTTCATCAGTTTCCTTGACTTTACTAGTTTGTTTTTGCTTGAAAATTATCACTGTAAATCTATTCTTAATGTCATCTTGGGAGCTGGGAATTTTCCCCCTCCACTGAATTTGTATCAAATTATTTCAATGTTGGACACTTTCAGTGTTATTATTTATTTTTTACAATGAATCTGCTCAATTTTTAGTCCGTTTTCTCAATTTCTCATATGCTACTGTTGCTTAATTTCAAAGTTGACCGTCGTTTTTCTGATGAGTACTTCAATTTTTCAAGAGTTTATAACTTTAAACATGTGGAAATGCCTGGTGCCGAAGGCCATGGCTTTTGAGCCCAAGTCGATGGATTCAAATAATTCTTGATTATTAAGATCTTTATTAAGAGTTAGTAGATGACCATGTGCCTTTCAATGCAGTACATTTAATCAAAGGTTGATTGATCAGATCGGGGAAGGTGGGCCTAGCTCATTCTCCCATAAGATCGGGTAAGGAAATATCTACCAGTTCAGAACCCAGATCTGTACTTCAGCGATGATGAGGAATAACGGATATATTCTATATAGTGATCCCATATAATACTCCCCTATAATACTCGGGGAAGAAAAGACCCATTCATGTTTCATTTTGTATATCACTTTTAAACCTCTTTAACTACTTCGGGGAAAAACATAACTTAAATATGAAAGCATTTTCATGCAATTTTGTCAACTTATATTTTAAAAGTATGGGGACTGAATAAATATATTTTATTCTTTATCTTTATTTTTTATTATTGGAAGTAAGAGGTAAGGAAGCAGGGTGTTCGGAGGGAATAAAATATAAGGACCATATAAAGAGAAATAAGAAGGAATTAAGTAGGGTGTAAAGGTTTCGGGTAGAGGTATTCTACAACTGTAGGGTGTGAAACTAGCAAGGATGCTTACTTTTATGCTGCTAATGATGGTGTTGTATCAACCAATGAGACTACCATTGCTGGTGCTTTTTCCTTTCCTGCTCCTGCCAGTGCTAGTTCGCGGGCTATGCCCCTTCTCCTCATCAGATTATGTAATAAGGGCGAAGAGGGTGTCGTTCCATCCAACCAATTACAACCAATTGAATAGGTCTCGATATCGATCTAGCTCAATAATTGGAAGGTCTGCAGCCTCCCCGC
>LPNX010145727.1:0-27543 GCA_001517045.1 Pseudotsuga menziesii
CATCAATACAATTAAGAGAAAGTATAATAGAATATTTTATATCTTGTTTGAAAAAACAAGATCTAGACACAATTGCACTTATAAACATGAGCTAAATATACGTTTATTAATAAAAATACATAGTTTGGCTGAAATATAAGTCTACATACACAATATATATAAATCAACGTCAATTGATATAATTTTGTGTAATAAAGGGGACATATTTTACATACATTGGATATCGGATATTGAATTGTCTCAAAATACCAATAAGACTTTGATCAAATACATAACGAAAAAGTGATTTGCATCTTAAATTATGCATAGTTATAGACACATATGGCATTTCATTCCATGATGAAAACTCAATTACTTGATGTTCTAATCTAGTGTTAGGCTAATGAAAGATGAAGAGTTCCTTTGGTCTTGAAATAAAGAAATACAATTTTTCAAATGAAAACATTAAATTATAATCAATTTAAGAAAATACATATATACTCTCAAATGAATTAACAAGGTTTTAGGGTTCAAAAGTGTGTATGACGAAAGTTGTTTTTAAGAAATTTGTTATTTACAAAATAATGAATATGATGTATCAGGTTTATGATGTAATAATACATCATAGACGTTTTGCAATCCGGTTAAAAAAAAGACAATTTGTCAAATGAAAGCATTGAAATCCAAACAATTCAAGAAAATGCATATAGCTCTCAAATGAAGTTAACAAATTTTACGATTCAAAATCATGTACAAGGAAAGTTGTTTTCAAACAATTTGGTATTTATAAAATAATGAATATGATGTATCGTGTTTATGATGCAACATTACATCGTAAAAGTTTTACAATGCAATTATGCACAATGACTCTCTTTTGCACATAGATGCATACAACAACATGTCAATTGGGTTTAGTCCGAGAAGTTGTCGGATGGAATGTTATCCTCCCCACCTAGGTTATATTCTTGTAAGTGACATGTTGATATCGTAATGAATATATCGTTGTGGGTTTACCCTAGGTACCATCCTCGAAATGAGGAAAAGTGCTCAAGGGTTTGCCCAAAAAAAAATTACCTAGAAAAAGAAAGACGCATACAACAATATATGGGCAAAGATGTAATATGGAAATTACCAAAAGTAGCAAATTGGCAAAGGTGAATTATTTGTTTATAAGTGGCTAGATAGAATACTAAATATGCAAATACACTTACAGTCTTCTCAAACAAGAAGCATCACAATTAAGATACTTTCTTCTAAACGAGGAGCAAAGGTATTAGACATACTAGAAATACGGAAAAAGATACATATGCAATACAAATCAGTGTTAACATAACTGTTGACATATTTCCTATGATAAATAAAAGTGAAAAAAAAGTTTAACATTTTGTGCAACGTGAAAAACTTTAAGAGAAAATATTTGCAACAAGAAGCAAAGAATGCATTTAGCACAAATATAGCTCAATCTAAAGATGAATTAGACTCAAAAGTATATATTTGCATGACATTAAAAAATGCTAGTAAAAATAGATATTTAACACAAGAAATGAAAAACACATTGAATACAAAAGTAACTCAGTCTAAAAATGAACTAGACCAAAGAAAATAACAAAATGTGAAAGCATATCCTGGAAAGAAATTGCAAAAAAATAAATGTGAAAATGGAAAGAATAAAGAATAGAATATTAAATTTGGAGGCACAACAATGTATGAATCAAGAAAAAACTCACAAATAGATCTCACAAACAAATTTAATCAGAAAATGATATGAAACAGTGCAGTTAGGAGTTGCAGATGTATAATTGCTTTCATTAATCAAAAGTAAATTGGATACAATCTGGATAATTGTTACAATGGCATTAATAGCATGACAATTTGAATCCATGAGAGGCAATTCGAATTGATTAACTCAATATGACTGCATGGATAATTGGACATGTCTAAATCACTATCGAAGCTTAACTAGCTATCTCCAGTTGTCTAATTCAGTCTCTCAATCAGTTATAATCAGTTAAACTAGTCTAAGTGATGTGGTAGGTGAGAAAAGGCACCTTCCCACATGTAGCCATGCAAATACGGGTGCTAACTGAACTAGAGGACATCTAACTAAATGTAACTAACTCATAACTAGGCTTGATTAGTCACCAACTTCCAACAACTGAAGGACGTTGGTGCCGGCACTCCCAGTGGCTCCTAAATTGTAGGGATTGGTCTAGGAGGCGCCTAAACTGATGCATGCAAGTGCAGTCAGTGGCAGTTAGCCTCAATTAGTGTTCCCCACTCTCTAGTGACTAGTACATGTGGCCCCATTAGGCCAAGTGATCCCAATGGTACTAGTGGACCAAATAATGACTAAATGACTCCTAAGGTCGGTAGAATTGACCAGTTTGGACAAGGGAGGATTATAATCCTAACACCACCCCTGAATGCTAACTTGGAAAGCTGTGGGCCTTGGTAACTAAGACCAAAGGTCACCCATTACAACTAAAATGAAAAAAGTAACTACTTAATACAACCAAGGAAACGAGGAAAAACCTCATGGGAAAAACACTGCCCCTCAAACTAAGCAGTGAGAATCAGGATCGAGTTTGTTCTTCTGTGCACAAGTATCCTAGGGCCTGGAATGTGAAATTTTCCATCCAAACCAAATGATTATGTCTGGAGGAATATTCCTCTTTGGAAGAAGAAGAATATGCTCAACTAAATAAAAAATATAGACAGTGGTTGGATGAAATTTGGACCCATGTAGAGCAACTGAAATCAACTGATAAGAGAGAAAAAGTGCTTGAGAATTCGAACCATCTGAGGAACACCCAAGCAACTGATATATTGCAGCCTTGAACATCAAACCATGTGAGGTAATATCAGCTCCGAGTGTTAGTAGCAAGTGTCCATGCGAATGAAGAATGTCTACATCATTACTAGTTTTGTGAGGAGATGAGCATGTGATAAAATACAAAGGTAGAGAAGCCCTGGGACTGTGGAGAGAGAATGCTCGAGATCCATAATCTGATATAGCTTCAGAAATAACCAATGATTCAAAAAATATCATATCATAAAACTCATAAGAGGAAACCGACATCAAATCCCTAGCAACAAGTTTGAAAGAGACTTGCGGTACTTGATTTGTCACAACAAAATTGATGAGACCAGCTACAAGCATGACTAGAGGATCTTGGAACTTGAAAATTGAACCAAATAATATCAGATCAGATCCAAATAAGTTCATCTCATATCCAAATAATTTCATATCAGATTCAAAAGTGTGGTCCACCGAGATGGCAGGTACACAGTTTTCTCCTTCAAAATTCTAAGTATTGGTGCATGCAATCCTCTAGGAATTTGCTGGAAGCTATAGATCAATACGAGTGAATGTATCACTCCTAAAATATGATATTATTTCCAAAATATCCAAATTATTACTTATCTGCACACCAACAACAACATTATAGGGAGAGAAATCGAATTCCTCTTCACTTCTTGAAGCAATCACTGGCAAATTTTGCACATAATTTAAAGGAGCATCACTGGAGAATGTTTGCATAGAATGGAAGGATATTTTTTCTTCAATATCATAGATTCAAATGTATTCTTCTGTATCATCCATATGAGAATATGAGATATCAAAGATCTCATAAACTTTCGAAGCAGCGGGAGAAGGAATCACTGCAAGGAGACTTTCTTCAATTCGAATTGACTGTGTGGAAGATTCTACTTCTTCCTCATCTTGAACAACTTCATCAGAGAGAGTAGAGGCCAAGACTTTTGAATGGAGAGCTCTTGTGGTGCTGGGTGTGATCTCCAAATTTTTATTATGGTCCTCATTATGCTTTCCAAAGGTTCTATCCAATTTTTTCCAGAGATCCTTTGGGTATTCAGTAGACACAATAAGGTAGAGCAAGCTTGGAGAAAGTGCTAGACATATTGTTCCAAAAGCTCTATCACCATCATTTAGCCAGTCATTCTCATATTCATAAGACTCTTTACCAAGTCCAATAAATACCTCATAGATATTTTGTCTCTTTAGAGATGCAATCATCTTCAACTTCCATTCTGAATATCTTATGGATGGAGTAAGAAGAGGAACTGATAATTTTGAATCCATATGAAATTGTACTTGCAAAATATCAAAAACAACCAAAATAAGGTCGAACGGCCCGCACTTTTGGAGTTTTCATCACACCTGGCTTAGTCAATCAAGCAAGCTTTATCAACAAGGTTAGATTCCAAGAATTATGTGGTAAACTCTCCGCTTCTGGTGCAGAGCTAGAATGTTTTGAGTAATTTGCTCAAATTTCTTCATAGATCCAGCTAGAAAGCTGTAGAAGAATTGCCTTGTCCTGCCATGGATCTGATACCATATTAAATTTGGATGCACAACAATCTATGAATCAAGAAAAAAACTCACAAATATATCTCACAAACAAATTTTCTCAAAAAATTATATGAAACAGTGCAATAAGGAGTTGTAGCTGTATAATTGCTTTCATTAATCAAAAGTAAATTGGATACAATCTGGATAATTGTTACAATGCAATAAAATGGCATTAATATCATGACAATTCGAATCCATGAGAGGTAATTCAAATTGATTAGCTCAATCTGATTGCATGGATAACTCGACATGTCTAAATCACTATCAAATCTTAACTAACTATCTCCAATTGTCTAATCCAGTCTCTCAATCAATTATAATCAATGAAACTAGTCTAACTGATGTGGTAGGTGAGAAAAGGTGCCTTACCACATGCATACATGCAAACAACATCTAACTGAATGTAACTGACTCATAACTAGGCTTGACTAGTCACCAACTGCCAACAACTGAAGGAGGTTGTTGTCGGCACTCCCAATGGCTCCTAAATTGTAGGGATTGGTCTAGGAGGCACCTAAACTGATGCATGCAAGTGCATTCGGTGGAATTTGGCCTAAATCACTGTTCCCCACACTCTAGTGACTAGTACATGTGTCCCCATTAGGCCAAGTGGATGCAATGGTACTAGTGGACCAAATAATGACTAAATGACTCCTAAGTTAGGCAGAATTGACCAGTTTGGACAAGGGAGGATTATAATCATAACAAACATAAATGTTGACATATTTCCTATGATAAATAAAAGTGAAAAAAAAAATTCATCAGTTTGTGCAATGTGAAAAACGTTAAGAGAAAATATTTGCAACAACAAGCAAAGAATGCATTTAGCACAAATATAGCTCAATCTAAAGATGAGTTAGACTCAAAAGTATATACTTGCATGACATTAAAAAATGCTAGTAAAAACATATATTTGACACAAGAAATGAAAACCACATTGACTACAAAAGTAACTCGGTCTAAAAATGAACTAGACAAAAGAAAATAACAAAATGTGAAAGCATATCCTGGAAAGCAATTGCAAAAACAAGAAATGTGAAAATGGAAAAAATAAAGAATAGCATTTTAACAGTTGTAGAAGAACACTTTGAAAAACAAATAACAGATGTACCTATTTTTGTGTTAAAGTTTTGGTTAGGTTAGGGTTTGATGTAAGCAAATTGAAATTTTTATACTTTAATGCATAAAACAAAATTAAAACAAAACTAGATCCAGAACAGTATTGTTGTAATAGTTCAAAACATAATTTCCATATGTTTCAACTTTATCACCAATGATCACTGTGTTAGAGTTTGTCCTTGAGATGATTTACCAATTTCCATACACAAAACATGAACGATAACAATATTATAACTAATTAAAATAATAGTAGCAGTGTATAGGAAATAAAGCAGAAATAATAGTACTAGTTAAAAAAGAATAATGCTAGTCTAGAACTGTTTGAATCGACCTTATACTGAGATACTTTTAGGTTTAGAACTTGTCACTGAAAGGACAAGTTACCAGAGGAACAGTTGGCATACCTTGAGAAAGAGAGAGAGAGAGTTAGAGTGATGTAGGTTAAGATTAAATACATATAGTATTAAACATGATACCTCAATCATCAAGTGTGAAGACTCTTGTTGTTTAGGGCTTAACACAGCCACAACTCAGTTCAATATGGGCTGCAAACAAGTCAAGGCCGAATAGGTAAGGTCAAATAAGCCAAGGCCTGGCTAGAAGAGGTTACCAAGGTTCACATTAAGGCTGAGGGAGATCATCAGATTCCATAGACCATCTAGGAGAGATAAACACAGTCACATCCCACTAGGATACATAGTCACGGTACAGTCATAACCCACTAATATATATGTTCATAGCCCACTTAGGATGGGTCTTACACAGTCATAGGATATACAACCACAACCCACAGTCATACAGTCACATTCCACTAGGTTCAGTAGTGCCCAAGCTAACAATCCAACAGAAGCTCGAGACCTATATCAACAACAACAAAAATGATCTTGAATCAACCAACACAGTCACAGGTAAATTTCATAGAGTCACAACCCAACAGGAGAGACATTACACAATCCACCATTCTACTACAAAAATTCATGGCTCAGTAAGATAGACACTACACAATTCACGAATCAGGAAGGGGGACACTAACAGTCCACGGGTCAACTGCAAGATATCATGGCTCAAGAGGGACACTACACATTCCATAAGTCTGCTACAAAAGGCCATGGCTCGACAAGAAGGACACTAACAGTTCCCAAATATGGTGCAATAGGTCATGTCCCAGTGCATTTTATGGTTCAGCAAGAGAAAGGAGCAACCCTCAAACTCGAATCTGATAACCCAGGGATGTAGCAATGAAACCGTAGAAACATACTATTTGATGTCAAATATAAAGATCAGAGCTGATATCTAACTTCTTGGGTGGATTATAATGAAGGATAAGACTTGCCTTTATAACTTAAAAGGATTCTAGAAGGGTCCTTCTTCAACCCTAGCTTTTAGGGTGGTTACCAATAAAACATAAAATAAGATTAGGTTGACTTAGAATAGGGTACTAAAGGTCATATAGTCTATAACAATAAAACAATAAAATAAAAGTTATCATACCAAAGGTACATAGTAGGGGCACTAGGACCAAGTAAAATATAAAGGACCATAATTCAACCAAAGGGTCACAAGAAGGAGGTAATTCAACTCCCATACCCACAAGAACAAGGTGCCATAAAGGTGGGAAACAACCCCTTTTACCCACATGACCAACAATACCAAGGACTTTAATCTTTTCTATCTAAAGATATATTGTCACATGTGATCCATATATTATCATCACTGTATGAGGAAGAATAGCCAAACTAGATCATGTGATCATTTCGTCCTCAGTACTATTCTTGCAGGTTAGGTGCTAGTGACATAATCAAGGGGTGGCCAGTCCATTGAGAAACAACCTAGAAATAACTGATTAGGAGAGAGGACATCACACATCATTATGTTGGTCAACTTGACCAAGATCCACCTGGTTAACTAACTAGGAATGTACCTACGGGAACTACTTGGTCCCAAACTAAGACTTTGTCTAGTCCTAGACCATGAATTTCTCTACCTCAAACTACAAGATATGCTTGGTCCTAGACCAATAAACTGCCTGGTCCCATACTAGGAACCCTAGAGGCATATAGCTTCCCTAACCATGTGTTAGGTACTTTACCATGGCATCAACTTGCTTGGTCCTAGACCAAGAAACTACTTGGTCCCATACTAGGAACCCTAGAGGCATATAGCTTCCCTAACCATGTGTTAGGTACTTTACCATGGCATCAACTTGCTTGGTCCCAGACCAAGAACCCCATGATACTATTGGGGGACCCAGGGTACCTTCTAAGGTCTTACTCTACCCTTGTTGACTAACTAGGATACCTTCCTCCCTGATAATGGATCTTGCAGTTGCATTATCTTTAACACTCCCTTTCATCAAGAGAGGCATTCTTATCAACAATAATCTTGTCTCAGAAGTACTTATACCTCGCTAGAATCTTAAACAACACATTAGTAAATTCTCTACTTGACAGAGCATATTGCACCATGTCCTAGACATGATGATACTTCCTCTTGATGTATTCCTACCTGCCATAGAGCACGGGGTTTTATGAGATCTCTAAACAACTCTAATTGTCAACAAGAAGCTTGATCTTTTATAGATCCACTTGGAACTTGTAATTTACTTCCCTTGTTAGCTGAGAACCACTTTTTGCACAACATTTAACATATTTACCTCTTCCAAACCTGATATTTGGTTTCATCCTCATAAATGGAGGATTCTAAATAGTGGCATGGCTTATCTGAGATATCAAATAAGAGCAAACATGAAACCTCTCAATAGGTTACTCAAAGAGGTCAACTGAAGACTCCTTGACCTCCTCCCTTTGCTCATCTAAGAGAGATGACTCATGGACTAGGCTTACTTTCATGTCTATATTAATGGGGAGGATTCTCTGAAAATTTTCTTCAAGGGAGATCTCAACTTTTCTTTGCAATCCCATCCTACTGGGGATTGAGGAGCACATTTTGGATCCCTCTTGATCTGTGAACTTACTAGTTGTTCCACTCTATCAATAACAAATTCTTGGAAGTTTTTCTAGGAGGATGAAAATCTAACATAATTGATCCTACATTTTTTCGATCCTCTTACTCCCTCTATACCTAAGAAATCATCTCCCTCTTGATTTGTGCAAAATAGGATCTGCAAACATGCATTACTTGTCACATCCTCCTCCTCCTGTGGATCTTATCTACAAGTTAAGTTTGATTGTCATCAATAGCCAATATCACTAACATGATTGTATCATTCATATATGTACAAAGCAACTATCTAAATTCCATCAAGAGCATATCCACATGTCATGAAAATACAAAGAATCAACATAAGTAGAGATAGAATTCCCTCCCTCTTTATATTTTCCCTTATGCATAAATCACATTGTGCATCTTGATCTTGACACATGTTAAGCCCTAAATCTTGGGCACAGTTCCCCTATAGTGTGGCACTTTACCCCCTATATGGTGGTGTATTACATACTATTGATTTAGGCTTGGGTCTATTAGTGGGTCTATTAGTTGTTATTGTACACCTTTGTCTCTTATATATAGGAAGGAGATATTTTCATTTGAGTAAGCATTGTATATTGTCCTTTCTTGGGTACACAAGTACATTGTGTAAGGAGATTCCTCCCTCGAAGAGAATTGTTATTTATCTCTATTATTCATTATTAAGGCATGGATTACTCTCTTTTTGTCTATTTCAGGTATGTTTATGTTATTTCTGGGGCTTGGTTGCATAACATTTGGTATCGGAGCTCTTTCCTTGGGACTGGATTCTACAAAACGAATCATCATGTAATTTTCGCTACAAATTTTTTTCTAAAAGGATTCATAGATTGAGGATAAAAACCCACTTCCAAAGATCCAAATTGATTGAGACTAGTTGAATAAAAAATAAAATGGACTAGGGTATTTGTGGTAGAGTTTTTAGATACAGAAACAAGATATTGGACACGTGGCATGCCATACAAGTTCGCTCTTCTGGACAGGACAAAAATAAGAAGCTTTGGGAGATTTGTAATAACTTTATTTTTGCACATCCAAAATATGTAAGACCTACAGAATTGGAAAGAGGACACATCAAGGTAACACAAGATGGAGTTTTAGACCCATAGGAGTCGAAATTCAAACTTTATTTCAGTTACAAGTCACACCTAGAACATTCTTAGTTACAAGTCACCCCTAAAACATTCTTCCAATTAGGGTTTGAAACCGATAATCTAGGGAAAAAGTTCATATATGAGGCATTCGAGATCAAAATTGAGTGAGACTTGTTGCATCCAGAAGAAGACAGACCAAGGTATATGTGGTAGTAGTTTCATCTATAAAAACAAAATATTGGACACATGGAATACAATACAAGTTTTCTCTTCGGGATAAGCAAGAAATAAGAAGCATTGGGAGAATAGAAATATAATTTTACTAGGGCATCCAAATTAGGTCAAACCTGAGGCATTAGAAAGAGGACACATCAGGGCACCACAAGATGAAGTTGAATACCTAGAGGAGCTAAAATTTTAAATTTATCTTAGTCCAATTCATTCATAAACCAACCTTCCAATCAAGGTTTGAAGAAGGAAATTTATAGTTCAAGAAGTGGTAGATTGCATAGATCACCAACAAGCGGTCTCCAAATACTGAATATATCCAAAAATGAGATGAAACAACAGGTATATCAACATTACAGTCAAAGGATTTTTGAAGAAGAAAAAATCATATGGGAAATTGAACAAATCATTGAAACAAGGACCAAACAACTACGAAATCAAGCTATTATTGAGTACCTCATCAAGTGGAAGAACTTTTCAACTGCAGATTCAACATGGGAAGATGATGCCTTCATACATATGCATCCACAACTACCCAAGTGTTGAGGACAATGCTTGTCTAAAGGGGAGGGGCATGTTAAGCCCTAAATGTTGGGCACAGTTCCCCCTATAGTGTGGCACTTTACCCCCTATATGGTGGTGTATTACATATTAGTGATGTAGGCTTGGGTCTATTAGTGGGTCTATTAGTTATTATTGTACACCTTTGTCTCCTGTATATAGAAAGAATATATTTTCATTTGAGTAAGAATTGTATATTGTCTTGTCTTGGGTACACAAGTACATTATGTAAGGAGGTTCCTCCCTCGAAGAGGATTTTTATTTATCTTTGTTCTTCATTATTAAGGTGTGGATTACTCTCTTTTGGTCTATTTCTGTCATTTTAATGTTATTTTTGGGACTTGGTTGCATAGAAACATCAAATTGAACATGTACTCTTAGAGGTGTCAACATCATATTGTCGCATGCAATAATATACATGTATTATCAAAATATAGGTTAGATCATAACCCTAGGCATGAGATTATGATAAATACTTGAGAAAACTCTAAGCTTCTTTACACTTGAAAAATCAAGTTACATGTATTAATGCATCACAAACAACGATTAAGGATTCTATACCAGTAATATAATTTTCAAGATCTCATGCATCATCACATTTGTTAGTATAAGCCAGGATAGTTTTAACACATATGATCATGATCATAAATGAATACTTACTTCCTTACGCTAGCAAACTCTGATCACATCAATTAATGAGTCATAAAAACTCTTTTTACACAAAAATGATCAGTAATTTAATATTCAATCATAAGAAGAGTTAACTAAGATTTCTTATTTATCACAGAAAATATGCTTGAGTCAATCCTTATGGGATTTGTTGGTTATAACTAATATACCTCTTCAAGGGGTCATCTGTAAGTTTTAAACCTATGCAGAGAAGCAAAGCATACAGATTCTTTTAAGCAAAATAGAGATCACAACACATCATTCACACATAAACACAGAGATTTACCCTGGAAACCCTTAACCGGGAAAACCAGAAAACCTTGGAGCCACACCTCCTATTTTCTCTTCATTCCATTATGAGATCCTCACAATACAAAATATAGGTATTCCGCAACATCCAAATACCCTAATCCGTTAACCCAGATTAGAAAAAGCCTATAATCCCTTAACCGGGATTAAGTTACATATTTTTAGACAAATTCTAAAAATAGCCACAAATAGCTATAAATAGCCATAAAATCTATAAATAGCCAAAGGTGCCTTTGGGATCGCTGAGCTGCAGCGTTGACATGCGCACCTCCCCTCCATATGCACATGCAAAGAATATAACATATACCCAACATTCTCCCACTTGTTGTTTCCTTTGCATAGCAATGAGTCATGTACTCATAAAGTCACAGGTTCAGGGCATCAATGCCCATAGATTCTCTACACCAAGAGAACTTCTCTGTACTAACATACTTTGTTAATGAGTCTGCAACATTTTTCATGGTGTCAAACTTCTCTAGCAGCACCTTCTTGTCTTCAACCATATCTCTCACAAAGTGATATTGCACATCAATATGCTTTGTCTTAGCATGATACGCAAGGTTCTTTGCTAGGAAGATTGCACTTTGGCTATCACAATCTAACCTTACACCTTTTTGTACAAACCCAATACCTGAACACAATCTTTGCAGCCACACAACTTCTTTGCTTGCATGAGTGGCTGCCATGTATTCAGCTTCTGTAGCTGAGAGTGCAACTACAACTTGTCTCTTGCTCATCCAACTGATAGCTCCTCCAAATAGGTTAAACACATACCCACTTGTAGATCTTCTGTGATCAAGGTCTCCATCCCAGTCTACATCAACAAATCCATGTACATTTATTACTCTGTCTGGTCCATGTCTTCCTTGGTAGCAGATTGCATAATCTATGGTGCCACGCAAATATCTGAAGACCCTCTTTACAGTTGTCCAATGCTCCTTTCCTAGTTTTGACATATATCTGCTCAAAACTCCCACTGCATGAGCAATGTCTGGTCTTGTACAGATCATTGCATACATCAAACTACCTACTGCACTGGCATATGGAACCCGTGACATGTCTTCTTCTTCTTACCGTGTCTTGGGACACTGCTCTACAGATAACTTTACACCTACAGGAATAGGAACATTGACCGGCTTACTTTCCTACATGTTAAATCTCTGTAGTGTCGTCTCAACATATTTTCTTTGATTTAAACTGATCATTTTGTTTGCACGATCTCTTCTTATCTCCATTCCCAGAAAGAAGTTTGCAGCACCAAGATCTTTCATATCAAACTTAGAGTACAGTTGAGACTTCACCTCCTTTATAACATATTTGTTGCTTCCAATCAACAACATGTCATAAACATACAAAACTATGTTAATGAACTTATCACCAGCCTGTTTGGAAGATACATAGTGATCAACTTTGCTTCTCACAAACCCCAATCCAAGTATGTATGTGTCAAACTTTTGGTACCACATCCTTGGAGATTGCTTTAGACCATAAAGGGACTTCTTTAGTTTACATACCAACTCATTCTTTCCCTTTACTATGAACCCTTCTGGTCGTTTCATGTATATTTCTTCTTCCAGATCCCCATTTAAGAATGTTGTCTTCACATCCATATTCTCTACTTCAAGATCAAAAGCAGCAGCAATAGAAAGGAGAAATCTAATAGAAGTTAATTTTGCAACTGGAGAAAATATTTCACCAAAATCAATCCCCTCTACCTGAGAATATCCCTTTGCTACCAAGTGGGATTTATACTTATCCACTTTACCTTCTGCATTCAACTTCTTTTTAAATAACCATTTGCTCCCAATGGATTTTCTCCCAGCTGGTAACTGGACTAGATTCCAAGTTTCATTTTTGTCCAAGGAATCCATTTATTCATCCATGGCCTTTTTCCAAAGATCACTATCCTCTGAATTAACAACTTCCTTCACATTTCTAGGATCATCATCGGTAATAGACATAGAAAAATGAGAGCGAAAATCAAGAGGGGAATACCTTTCTGGTTGCCTTATTTCTTGAGATGATCTCCTCAAAACTGGAGTATGAGGTTCTTCTTCTTCTTATTCTACTTCTTCTATTGAGTCAAATTCCTCACCTTCTAACTTAAACTCTATTTTCTCTGGTTCCTTTTCCATTGGATTCACTTCCTGTCTGGGGACTTCTTTGACCTCTCAAAACACAACATCTCGACTGTAAACAGTCTTCTTAGTTATAGGATTCCAAAGCTTACACCCTTTCATACCATCTTTATAGCCAATAAAGATACACTTCTCATCTTTGTTATCCAACTTGCTCCTTTTCTCCTTTGGAACATGTACATAAGCATCACAACCAAAAACTTTCAGATGCTTAATAGAGGGTTTCTTACCAGTCCATACCTCTTGTGGAGTTTTATCAATCAATGTTGATGTGGGTGATCGGTTTACCAAGTAACATGCTGTCTCCACTGCTTCTGTCCAAAATTCTTGTCCTATCCCAGCACTGCTTAGCATGTTCCTTGCCTTTTCCATCAGCATCCTATTCATCCTCTCAGCAACTCCATTTTGATGAGGTGTGTATGGAGTAGTCTTTTGCCTTGCTATACCGCACTTCTTACAAAAGTCCTCGAATTCGTTCCCATAGAATTCTCTGTTAGTGCCAGAAATTGTTCTCAGACTACTAAAGAACAAGCCAACATAATCTCATAAAACAAAATTAAGTAAAACAGGTTTTTTAGGGTTTTGGTTTTGCAGTTTGTAAACAAGAGGGTAAAACTCATAAGGCTAAAACAAAAACTAAATCATGCACAATATAAGACTGAGATGTATAATATATGTAACATAAACCAGAAAAGCATAAGCACACAACTAAGTTTCATCCACAGTTCATAAGCATTCCATGAGAAACAACCTTAAACACGAAATGAATTCATAAATTGAGTGATCACACTAATCAGAAATGAAACCAGCATAGAAGATAAAATGGGCTTATAATCCAACATGCATAAGATTTTTCTGAAACTTAGCTTTGTATAGTAGCTGAAAGCCTCCCCTTGTACAAAAATTTGAACCCTCAGTCTTTCTTCAGTATTAGTTTTATCTTAGTTACCCAAAAACAGTTACATAACTGAAAAACTGCTTTTTGGGTCATACTGCCAAATTACTTAACAAAAATAGAGTCATACATATTAAACTAACTTTTTACAAAGACTAACTAATAACCACTATAATTTAAAGCATTTTACAAATCCTTAGCAGTCTCTACCAAAAGAGTTATCCCTTCCAATGCTTGAGTCTTCTTTCTTGTTTTCTGATGGTCAGCTTCCAGGTCTTCGACTCTTTTTGAAAGCTCCTGATTTTGCTGTGTTAGGTCTTGAATAGTTTGCTTCAATTCTGCATACAGACTTTGTGTCTGTCTTTTCCTTTTCAAAGCTTCCTTAGAGACTGCAATTAACTCTTGATAATGGCTATTGACCTCCTCTAAATCCTCTCTTGATCTTCTGTTAGCAACTACTAGCCCCTCATTTGTTTCATGCAGGTATTCTATCTGATATTTATATTGTTTAATACTTCTCTGCAAATTTTCATTCTTTGAATCAATACACTTTCCTTCTGAAACTGGATGCATTCCTTCTGGCATCCAAGGGATCTTCAATTTCTTAGAGATCTCTTCATCTTCCTCTTGTTGCTCTGTCCTAGCTACAGGAGCCCACAGAGATTCATTAACTTCAAAACTGCATTGGGCTGATGGTTTTGCAATCTTTTCTTTCTCTGCACAAAAAATTGTTATGACTGAATGTTGCTTCATTGAATCATCTTGATGATGGTCTAAGACTACTTTCCTTCGAACTTCTTTTCACATTTCTGAAATTTTAGTTTCATTGAAGGCTGACTTATCCTCTGAAATAACATGTTTCTTACCCTTCATCTCCTTTACATTTAAACCTTCATTCTCTTCTAACTCTTCTTGGGATGAAGAGTCTTCTATCACTGTAATTTTCTTCTGAGCTAACTTAGGGTTTAGCAATTTTTTCATATTCAATCTTAATTTATTCTTGGGTCTGGTCTTAGGCCTCCAACCTGCCCCAATATCCCCCAGCATGCTCAAATTTTTTCCTTGATGTTTGATAGATGCTAGTTGAACTACCTTTCTTTTGATTCCTCATGACATTACCCCTTCTTCATACTGTTCCTATAAATCCTGTTCAATGTTAGCCCTAGCTTCATCAAACAATGGACTTTCCTTATCTTCTGACTGTACTCCCATAGGGACTTGTTCCTATTCTATCAAATTTTCATCTACTCTCTGGTTTACTTCTTCATGAAGGCTATCTTCTACATGCTCCAAATCCTGCATTTAACCCTTTGATATTTCATCTTCCTCGACCTTATTTTGTTGTTCATTTTCAACATTTTCATCCCTTTGGGTCACAGACTTTCCTTGCACACTATCTTATTCTATCTCGACTATGACCTTTTCTTCAATTTCTTGTCTAAATTATGTCCTTTTTTCAGCTGCCTTTTCTTTGATTGGTCTTCTTTCTCAGATTGAAACCCAGACCAGAATAGAAAATAGTCCCAGGTTTTTTCCTTCTTTTGGAGCACAGTACTTATGATTAGCTTTATTAGACCATGATGAAATATGGAATGTTTAGTATGGTCTTGATGCTCTTTTACTCTGTTGGACATCTTTTGTAGACTCTTTAGGAAAAATAAAGGAAGGTTCATCTTTGCTTCATGGTTTAGATGTTGCAAAAACCTGAAATGATACTTAAATACAAATGCATATCTTCCTTCACAAGTTACATAACTTTGCATAATTTTAATTGGTTCTCTCCACTCTGGTTTGAACTTATGGATATGCACTCCTTTACCCCAGTATGCAACAACATTTGGAAGCAAGTAATTCTGTGAATCAAAGGTAAAAGGTACCTTATTGAACCAATATTCACCTTCATCAGGGATCCCTGTAGCCTCTGCTATTAGTTCTTTGGTCAACTCAATCTTTAGGGTGTCAAAAGTAACTATGTCATTATCCAATCCCTGAGCAAACTTATATGAAACTTTTGTGTGATGTCCATCAATATTCTCAAAATAGTTTAACCATGCTGCTTCTGAAAATAACCTTGCACAGTCAAGGAAAGCTTGAACCCAAGACATATCTGAGGGTTCAACTCTGTTTGTTTTCCCACTCCTCTTCATTCTGGATAATTGAACTTAAAAAAAGCTTCCTTCAGTAAAGAACTTAACTCTATTCGAATATTTGCAATTTTAACAGTCAATCATATGTTGAGAAAACTAAACCCTTGAGTTGAATTTTACTTCTCAAACTGATAATTATTTTGACTCTATTGACACAGAGAATTCGACATTGAGAAAAAATTGAGTTTATGCACTAGCATTCTTAGTTAATCTCCATAACTAATCTTCTATCAGTGTGAACCCGAATACATGGAATAGGACAATAATTCACTTCATACCTGTCTGAATAATGGATTCAGTTGCTAGAAATATGCTTTCCTTTCTTCCCAGTTGTCCAATTTCATTCTTAAGTCTTTCTCTGACTACCACGACAATGTTAAACAGTTGCCCTGCAAAGCCCTAAATTGTTGACCTTCTTCAATCTTCAATCACAAATTGCCAAGTCTTGCCACGACTTCTATGGTCTTCATGCATTCAAGAAATGCGTAGCTAATGGAGAATTTTCCTCATCGTGCATAATCATTATGGTTCCACTACTTTGTATCTCATAACTTCCAAACAACCACAACTCACCCAAAATGATTCCTTGCCTGATCTCATAACACTTGTCACAATGATTACTATGGCTGAAAACACGTATCAAACTCATCGGCAGGTGTGAAAGACTTCTCCTATGCGCGAATTTTGAAAATTTCGAGCCAAAATCATGATTTTTCAAATAGCACGATTTTCTTGTAGCGCACGTGTTTACCTTTTATGAGCTTGCGCTACAAGAATATCTGTTTTAATAATTTTCAAAACAAAACTCATAGCAAAGGGTTAAACTTTGGTTAAATGGCTTTAAATAAAACCTTATCATATATACTTTCTACAAGCCCCTAGAAACCATAAATTTCACTAAGTAAAACCAAAATTGGAATAAACCTATTAAATCAACTATAAGTATAAGCATAAAATCAAAGAAAAATTTAAAAGAAACTAAAGTCAAAACTTAAAAATGAAAGAAAAACCATGCTTTAAAAACAAGCAAATGCTTTAAAATGAGAAACAAAAACAGGCTATAACACTCTCCATCATTATCTATCCTCAACACCTTTATTTTCTTTTCTGACTGATTTTCTACAAGAGCCTTAAATTCTTTAAACTTGGCAAATACTTCATATTTCTTTCGAAGGAAATAAATCCATATGTTCCTTGAGAAATCATCTATAAATGAAACATAATAAATAGATTTTCTTAATGATGGAACAGGAACAGGTCCAAACACATCAATATGTATTAATTCTAGAATTCCCTTTGCTCTTGTAGCACCAGATGCAAATCTTACTCGATTTTGTTTTCCATATATGCAATGTTCACAAAAATCAAAATCCAGAGTGCAATCAGTCATACCTTCAACCATACCTTTACCTTGTAATGCTCAAAGTCCCTTTTCTCCGATATGCCCCAATCTTTAATGCCATAGCATTGTCTTTCCTCCTAATGCAATCAGGGTTTTGTCATCTTTACTTCCTTCCTCCAACACAACAGAATTGTTACATTCATCAATGATGGTTTTTCCCAATAGTTTGTATAGAGTTCCATACCGAATTCCCCTCATCAATACCATTGATCCTCGAACTATTTTGCAACCACCATCTCCACACACAATCTTTACACCTGCAACATCCATCTTTCCGACAGATATCATGTTTCTTGCTAGATTTGGAATGTGTAGCACTCCAAGCAGAGTTCTAATCCTTCCATCCTTCAGTTTTAGATTGACTCTACCACGTCCAATGATACTGGTTGGTGAATCATCTCCCAAGTACACATCTCCTCCATTGTACTTTTCATATTCACAGAACCAATCCCTATGAGGGGTCATATGACATGACGCACCTGAGTCAATCAGCCATGTATCATGTTCTGAAGGATTACCCGTGAAAGCTAGGTGCACATCCCCTCCTTCTTCTGAGGAGTTCTTCGCCTCTGTGGAAGGCGTATCCTCATATCCCTTTGCTTTCTCAACATTCTTAGATCTGCAATCCTTTTTATAGTGCCCAGCTTTACCGCATTTCCAACACTTCCTTATTCCTTTTCCTGGGGATTTAGATCTACCCTTAGATTTAGATCTCCCCCCAGATCCTTTATTTTTGTTTCTCTCCCGGGGGTGACCTCTCACAGACAAGGCATCCATGCTATGATTATCCATGGTTTTCCGCCTCATCTCTTCTGATAGTAGGGATGTACAATTTCATCAAATTTTAAGGTCGCCTGGCTAGAACTACCTATCGCAACAATTAGGTTGTCCTAGGAATCCAGCAAAGAACACAATAACATAATACATTTATCTTCTTTAGCCATTTTAATACCAACAGAGGTTATCTGACTGATGAGAGTATTGTAGACATTCAAATGCTCTGTTACAGTGTCATTCTCATCCATTCTGAGGTGAAACAACTTCTTTTGCAGAAATAGCTTGTTCACAAGGGATTTTGATTGATACAAACTCCCTAGTTTTGCCCATAGCTTTACTGCACTATCTTCACCAGATACGTTCAACAACATAGATTCTGATAAGCACAATCGTATTGTACTCCCCACCCTTATTTCTAATTTATCCCAATCATCTAGTGACGTTGCAGTGGGTTTCGTACCCGGATCCACAGCAGTCCACTGTTCCCGATCTACAGAAGATCCTCCATTTTGAGCTTCCATAACTCAAAATTCTGGCCGTTAAATTTCTCGATCTCGATTCTTGAAGTGCTCGCCATTCTCTTTCAATGTACAAATCAACACTGCAAAGCTCCCACTGAACCCAGGTTTATCACAGACCCGAGATCTATCAACCGTGTCGAAACCTTAGCAGTAAAGGTGTCCCACTAACTCCAAAATCGAGCTCTAACACCACATGTAAGTTTTAAACCTGTACAGAGAAGCAAAGCATACATATTCTTTTAAGAAAAATAGAGATCACAACACATCATTCACACATAAACACAGAGATTTACCCTGGAAACCCTTAACCGGGAAAACTAGAAAACCTTGGAGCCACACCTCCTATTTTCTCTTCATTACATTATGAAATCCTCACAATACAAAATATAGGTATTCCGCAACATCCAAATACCCTAATCCGTTAACCCGGATTAGAAAAAGCCTCCAATCCCTTAACCGGGATTAAGTTACATATTTTTAGACAAATTCTAAAAATAGCCACAAACAGCTATAAATAGCCATAAAATCTATAAATAGCCAAAACATTTTGCTCGTTGCGCTCGCATCGGAAATGGCCGGAAGGTGCCTTTGGGATCGCTGAGCTGCAGCGCTGACATGCGTACCCCCCCTCCATACACACATGCAAAGAATATAACATATACCCAACATCATCGTGTCCACATTCTATCAAATTCATTTTCTGATATAAATTGTTAGTATTGAAATAATGAATTTCTTTTTTTAGTTGTCTTATAAAAAATTAAATCTAGTCAATTTATAAGATCATCCAACTGTGTAAATATAATATATTTACCATCTTTATCACTTTGATGGCCAATGAACCCCTGCAGCCAAGATTTATAAAGTTCAAACCCTTATTGCTAGTTTGACAATGTTGAAACCCTTATCTTAGGATCATTGTAGACTATGTTACACTACACAATAGAGCTAACTATAAACCCAATGCTCTGATACAATGTTAAAGTTTTGGTTAGTTTAGGGTTTCATATAATAAATTTGGAATTTTTATACTTTAATTATTAGAGGAAATTTGAGGTCTAAAATGGGCCTCCTAAGGAAAATAATAAAATAATAGTTATTAATTTTGGAGGAAGAATGAAAAAAATACTTTTTTTGTTCGTATTTTCGACATATCTCCCTGTGTTTTTACTCAAATTTCGAGTGGGAGAGCTTGTTGGATGCAGAATTTAATTCTGCATCCAACGAGTACCCACATTGCATACTTTTGATAGACCCTGCTACCCCAAAAACAATAAATACCTGGAAAAAAAATGTGATGATGATGTCATCATCATGTTTTTTCAGGTTTTTATTGTTTTTGGGGTAGTGGGGTCTATCAAAAGTATGTAGTGTGGGTACTCGTTGGATGCATAATTAAATTCCACATCCAACGAGCTCTCCCACTCAGAATTTGAGTAAACATACAGGGAGATATGTCGAAAATACAAACACAAAATGTAGTTTTCTTTTATGACAAATATGTCAAGTCAACCATTATGGTTGACTCATTTTATTGAAATTCTATTGGTTATTGAATTCCAACTCATGAAATTTCTTGTTGGCGCGTTTTCTTATAAGGCCCATTTTAGACCCCAAATTTCCTCTAATGTGGCATAAAACAAAACTAAAACAGAACTATATTTAGAATAGTATTGTTGTAATAGTTCAAAACATAATTGCCATCTCTTTCAACTTTAACACTCCAATGATCACTGTGTTAGAGTTGGTCCTTGAGATTATTTGCCAATTTCCATACACAAAACATGAATAGTAACAATATTATAACTAATGAAAAGAACAATAGCAATGTACATAAAATAAAGAAGAAATAGCAGCACTAGTTAACAAAGAATAATGCTAGTCTATAACTATTTGGATCAGCCTTATACTCAGATACTTTTAGGTTTATAACTTGTCACTTAAAGCACAAGTTACTATAGGAAAATTTGGCATTCCTTGAGAGAGAGAGAGAGAGTTAGAGTGATGTAGGTTAAGGTTAGATACATAGAGTAGTAAACAAGATACCTCAGTCATCAAGTATGAAGACCCTTGTCGATTAGGGCTTAACACAACCAAAAATCATTTTAAGATGGGATGAAAACAAGTCAAGGCCAGAGAGGTAAGGTTAAATAATCCACAACCTAAATAGAATAGGTTACCATAGTTCACATTAAGGTTGAGGGAGATCATCATAGCCCATAGCCTAGATAGGAGATATCAACAAAGACACATCCCACTAGGATACACAGCCACAACCCACTAGTATACACAGTCATATCCCACTTAGGATGGGTCTTACATGGTCATAGGATACACAGTCACAACCCACTTAGGATGGGTCTTACACAATCATAGGAAACACGGTCACAACCCATAGTTATACAGTCACATCCCACTAGGTTTAGCAGTGTCCAAGCTAACGGTCCAAGAGGATCCCATGACCTATATCAACATCAACAAAAATTATCTTGGATCATCCAAAATAGTCACAGGTCAGTTTCATAGAGTCACGACCCAATAGGAGAGACACCACACAGTCCACTGGTTTTTTGCAAAGGTCATGACTTAGTAAGAGGGACACTATACAATCCAAAACATAGTTCATGGTTCAAGAAGAGGGACACTTAAAATCCACAGGTCAACTGCAAGAGAGCATGGTTCAAGAGGGACGCTACAATTTCCACAAGTCTGTTGCAAAAGGTAATACTTCAAAAATAATTTTCATCTCTTTCAACTTTAACACTCCAATGATCATTGTGTTAGAGTTGGCCCTTAAGATGATTTACCAATTTCCATACACAAAACATGAATGGTAACAATATTATAACTAATGAAAAGAATAGTATCAATGTACATGAAATAAAGTAGAAATAATGGTACTAGTTAACAAAGAATAATGTTAGTCTAGAACTGTTTGGATCAGCCTTTTACTCATATACTTTTAGGTTTAGAACTTTTCACTGAAAGGACAAGTTACCATAAGAACAGTTGACATACCGAGAGAGAGAGAGAGAGAGAGAGAGAGATTTAAAGTGTTGTAGGTTAATTTTAGATACATACAATAGTAAATAAGATACCTCAATCATCAAGTGTGAATACCGTTGTCATTTAGGGATTAACACAACCACAGTTCAAGATGGTCTGCAAACAAGTCAAATCCAGAGAGGTAAGGTCGAATCAACCATGGCCTAGCTAGAAGAGGTTACCATATTTCACATTAAGGATGAGGGAGATCATCATAGTCCATATCCCATCTAGGATAGATCAACACAGTAACATCCCACTAGTATACACAATCACAACATAGTCACAACCCACTAATATACACAGTCACAGCCCATCAATATACACAGTCACAGCCCACTTAGGATGGGTCTTACACAATCATAGGACACACAGTCACATCCCACTTAGGATGGGTCTTACAGAGTCACAAGATACACAGTCATAGCGCACAGTCATACAGTCACAACCCACTAGGTTTGGCAGCGTCCAAGCTAACAATCCAAGAGAAATCCACCACCTATATCAACAGCAGCAAAAATGACCTTGGATCAACCAAAATAGTCATGGGTCAGTTTCAAAGAGTCACGACCCAACATGAGAGACATTACCTAGTCCACAAGTCAACTACAAAAGGTCACTACACAACAAGAGGGACACTACACAGTCCACAACACAGTTCACGGCTCAGCAAGAGGGACACTAACAGACCACAAGTCAGCTGCAAGAGATCATGGCTCAAGAGGGACACTACACAGTCCACAAGTCTGCTACAAACGGTCATATCTCAGCAAGAGGGACACTGATTGTCCACAAATTTGTCGCAATAAGTCATGGCACAATACAGTTCATGGTTCAACAAGAGAAAGGAGTAGCCCTCAAACTCGAATCTGATAACCTAGGGATGAAGCAGTGAAACCATCGCAGCATACTCCTTAACGCCAAACATAAATATCAGAGTTGAGATCTAAGTTTCTGGATGGATTACAATGAAGGATAAGACTTGCATTTATAACTGGAAAGAATATCTAGAAGGGTCCTTCTTCAACCCTAGCTTTTAGGGTGGTTACCAATAAAACAAAAAATAAAACTAGGTTGACTTAGAATAGGGTACTAAAGGTCATATGGGCAATAACAATAAAACAATAAAATAAAAGTCATCATACCAAAGGTGACACACAACGGGGGCGCTAATACCAAGTAAAAGATAAAGGACCATAATTCAACCAAATGATCACAACAAGGTGGTATGGAAACCCCCATACCCACAAGACTAAGGTGTACCATAAAGGTGGAAAACAACCCCTTTTCTCCAAATGACCAAAAAGGCCAAGGAATTTAATCTTTTCTCTCTCACGGTATATTGTCACATGTGTTCCATATATTATCATCAGTGTATAAGGAAGAAGATACAGACTAGATGATGTGATCCTCTAGTCCTCAGTACTGCTCCTAAGGGTTAGGTGCTAGTGACATCATCAAGGGGTGGTCAATCCCTTGAGAAACAACCTATCAATAACCGATTAGGAGAGAGGACATCACACATCATCATCTTGGTCAACTTGACCAAGATCCACTTGGTTAACTGACTAGGAATGTAGCTGCATGAACTGTTTGTTCCCAAACCAAGAATTTTCCTGGTCCTAGACCAGGAATGTCTCTACCTCAACCTGCAGGATTTGTTGGGTCGCGGACCAAGAAACTGCCTGGTCCCAGACCAAAAACCCTAGAGGCATATAGGGTCCCTAACCATGTGTTAGGGACTTTCCATGGCATCAACATGCTTGGTCCCAAACCAAGAATCCCAGAAGACTACTAAGCACCCTAGGGTACCTTCTAGTATCTTACTCTACCCTTGTTAACTGATTAGGGTACCATCCTCCCTAAGAACGGGTCTCACAGCTGCACTATCTTTAACATTTTGGATGTGTAATATATAAGAAAAGTTGTTTCAAAAGATATGTACACTAATGAAACAAGGATATCAACTACTGCATTTGCAAACAAGAACATTAAAATTAAAATAAATTTTAAACAATGACCCAAAAATAATTACCTTTATGCAATTGGGAAAAATAGCATTACAAAATGATGTCGTTCCTAAGTTTACAGTGTCTCAGTATATTAGAAGAAACAACAGTAACTTTAATGAAACGAATAAATAAAATAGAAGAAATATTAATAGCTCTGAAAATATCATTTTTACAAATAAGAGATAGAGGAAAAACACATTTGAAGAAACAAAAGTATAACTATAATGAAAAAAAATTAAGTAGAAAAAATATTAATATATATGAGATTATCATTTTTACAAATAAGAATAGAAGACAAAGATGTTGAAAACCACAATTAATACTTTTTGTGGGTGTTATCAACATTCATTTTAACATGCCTAGGATTAAACATATGCTACCTCATAAATTAATGAGTTTGACATAATTGGAAAAGCAATAAAATCATCTCTAAGATTTGAAAATGCTAATTGTATTGGTCAAATTTGTGCGTGTGTAGTCATAATGTAACACCCCGGTTTTGACCCCGTTGCATTAGATGTATATGATGTATATATTGTAAATAATTATGGTGAGGAGCTCAAGGCCAAGGCCCCACCATTGATTGGTTATACCATGTTTCGGATTTTAATTGTCACCGATGGTATATCGGGGCATGCGGCATACATATTGAGTTTTGTCATCATGTAAATATGCATCTTTAATTAAAATAAACCCCAATCAGCTACGTTCGCTGCAACTAAATTGAGAAGGGGCATGATTTTCACAAGGATAAGGGTGGGGAATGTCAAACCTTGGGAAATAGGGAAAAAACCATTTGTCACCTTCCCTTGTCTTACCCAACTACCACCATTAAAAACTGCTGCTGTTAGCTGAGGCAATTATGGCTGGGAGTGGAGTGTGGCAGGAGTGTCAGTCCTTGCCCACACGCACACTCCACCAGCGGATTGAACCTCACGTTGGGCAGAGGAATGACTACGCATTCTCGCCGTTGTATGTTCATCCATGCACATAGGCGGAGCTTTTCATCCTCACACAGGGACCATTGTCTGTTCATTTTATTCTCACGCACACGATTTTTCCTCGTTTTGACTCACATAGCGAGATGGGAGCCGCGCTCTTTCATCCACGATTTTCTTGTGAAGGGCCATTCACGTTTTCGGCTATATGATCTCCCTACAGACGGGTATGGCCGTGTAATTTTCTGTCATTTCGGTGTTGAGATTGGGACCGTTGTTCTTCCCGTGAATTATGGTTGCTACCATTCTCCTCAAGATTCATTATGTTGTTGTGGTCTCCCTTACGTTGTGATTGTTGCGGTCTTCTTTACATTTGGGTGCTGGTGCAAGTTTCCCTCATGCACAGGTTGGGAGACTGCATTTTCATCCCCATAGTGGGTTGCATAAGTTTTCCCCAGTGGCTTCGTTTGTGCAGAACGGGCTGTTATTCCCCACGTTTGTTGGTTGTGTATGTTGTTACGCTTTGGGGCTGCCTCAAACTGTTTGGAGTCATTTTCCCTGTTAAGCTGTAACAGCTGATTGATTGCATGTATGCAATGGTTGGTCTTTGGACTATGTTGGGAGCAGGGATGGGGGCTTGGCTTGCTTGATAAATCTAGTGTTTGGAAACCACACAGACAGAGCTAGAGGGCTGGCTTTCTTCTCCACAACCCTTGAATAGCACTGGAAGGGAATGCAGGGCCTAAGGGACTATGTAGCAGAGAAGGGACTAATTCCTTGTGTTGGGTGTGTGTGGGTGTCTTAGAAGTCAGGCTCGTTCTGGTGTAGGTGTTCCTAGCTTTGTAATGAGCTCACCAGCTTAGCATTTAACCTTTCCCAACTCCTTGATGGCCTGATAAACCCAATTGCGTTGGCTTGGCTGTGTTTTGTGTATTTTTGGCTATGTGTAAGCTTGCTTGTTCCTTATTCCTTGGGGAATCATGCCCAGCTCGGGGGTGGCAGCGTTGCTGAGAGATTAAGAAGCACACTGGCCTATGGTTGGGAGAAACGTTGCAGCGACGTAGCTGGTTGCGGAATGAGTTCTTCTTAAGATAAGTGATCTTGTCTATTTTACTTCTGCAATCCTATTTATTGTTAATGATTATGGTGAACATGTTGAATGAATGCTTGTATGAACATATGATTGCTTCCGCTATGTATGATAAATGATCATGTATGCATGTCTAGTTCAAAGCATTTTATTTCAGCATTTCAACAATTTTAGGAATGCACATGCTCATGGGGCTGGTAGCCCGGATGGTTAACTCCATGGTAGCGTCCTCTTCGCCAGTCCGAGGGTCGGGGACGTCACACATAAAAGCATTAAAACGATGATGTAAAAAACACCTTTACATATTGGAAAAAGGAAAAAGTTAAAACAAGTGACCAATGTTAAAAAGAATTTCAAAGCCTAAAGAAGCTTATGAAACTCAAATAGACATTGAAAAAGAATAATTCATTGAAAAATAATAATTATGAACCCATTAGAAAAGCATAAGTGCATGTATTCATCAACTTGTATAACAAGTCGAATATTTAAAATGATCAAATAAACATTGTATATTTCCTTATAAAAATTGAATTTTTAAATTGATCAGATAAACATTGTTCTCGAAGGTTATATGTCATTGGGAATTTCCAAGATAAATACCCAAAAGAAATGAGATTTTGCTCACTATTATATAAAGTATAAAGGAGGATGACCAGATGACATAACAAAAACTGAAAATCACTCAATGAGAAGTCATATATGACAATTGTGACTTTGCTTAATTTTTTTTACAAAGTTGAATACATCATTACGAATCAAGTTGGTGGTGGTATTTGGATTAAAATAAAATAAAAAGAACAACTAAAATAAATAGAAAAATATGATCCAAGTTTGATGTAAAAAATAGATTTCAAAACAAAAAATTACCATCAAAATTAACTTTACAAGAACCAATCAAATTCTAGAAAATAACATTATCCATTATAGTTGAGATAGCATTGCTTGAGTTAAAGATGTTTACTTGTCAAATTTTAAATGATAAATGAAAATTCATGGTTAACCATACTCATAATAAAAAAAGTACTCATAAATTACTTTCAAATATAATATTTATATACATAGTCTTGTTAAAGTACTTTCACTTTTAAATATAAAAATCAAACATAAATTCAAAAATAAAATCATGATTTAGTACTTTTGAATTTTATATAATAAATAAATTTTATTATAAATATAAAATTTTATAACATAATAAAATTATTATATATTAAAATTTATAACTTTTGTAATAGATTTTATTATAAAATATATAATATATAGCA
>LPNX010145775.1:0-11268 GCA_001517045.1 Pseudotsuga menziesii
GAGAAGAAAAGAAATAATCCATTAACATAGTCCATATAAAAATTAACCAATGTCTACACTATCAGATCAATGACATCCATTTCACATTGTTAAAACAAAACTTAATACCATCCCCAAGTTAATTCACAAACAAGTAAACAAAACCGGTAATCACCATTAAACAACATTCACCATTATTTTACACAGCTCTGAATTTAAAAGAGTGCCATTACCAGCAATGGCATGGTTGTAAGCTAAACGCCATATTTTTAATACCAAAATAATAATGTAAGTACAGACAACAAAATACACAGAGTCATAGCTTTTCCAAGCTATTGACAGTGTCCATAATAAAAACCCAACTGTGAATGCCCACATTCATTCCCACTGTAATTTATAAATAAAACCTACACACTCACAATTCCAAACCACGGAACCATTGCAAGCAATGATACAGCCACCATAAATGTGTTGATGTGATTGTAACTTCGAAATATATTCATCCGTATTTCTTATGTATTGTAACTCGATGTTTATTCCGGGATGTATTGTAATGTATTTCAGTCATGTCATACCCCGATGTTTATTCCATGAAGTTTCTATAATGAGAAAGTCATGTCAATTCATTGTGGGTAACCCTCCTATTGGTCAAGGGTTAAAGTCCCCACAATTGTGGGGCCCTTGGGTTATTAGACTATCCTAGTGAAGTCAACCTAGGTGAGCCATTGTAAGTCAAGGAAATAGTCCCCACCATTGTGTTACCCTCCTATTGGTCAGAGGAGGAAAATTTCCCACAAGTGGTGGGGCACTAGGGTTATTAGACACTCCTAGAGATTCTGGCTCTAGTAAGTAATTGTTAAATGAGGTCGAGATGTTGGAGTGGGTTCCAAGTGAACAGAAGAATATAAATAGAGAGTGAGATCCTCTCTATTTATCATACTCAAACACACACTTACTCATTAGGGTGCATGAGTGAGAGAGGAGAAGCTCTCTCATTGTGAGAGAGAGAGACTGTTGATGTCGAGAGATCATCTTACTATTTTCTGGTTTTACCTTTAGTGTTGATTTTGTCTCTGAGGAAGTTGCGGGGTTTTCTCCTTTATGGTTTCCTCAAGGAAAATTCTTTGTGTCTCTTGTCTCTTGTGTTGTGCATGTTATTCTCTCAGTTAAAGATCCTAAGATCATAATGGTAGCTTATATGATAAAAATCTAACATGGTATTAGAGCTAATGTGAGAAGAAGACATTGTGCAGCTATAGAAACTAGGGCTTCTTAATTTTTGGGTCTCTCTCCATATTCCATTAGCAAAAGTATGCTAGGTTGACTCTCCTTTGAAGGGCGCATCTTGCTGTCGAAGCGGAATTCCATTCTGAGCATTTTTCAGTTTTCGGTGTGAAAATTAGGACTTCTTGCAGAAGAGGAATTTTTGAGTGAGCCTGCCATAGGATTGTTCTCCTCATCAAAATCAAAGTTTAGAGACCTGGATCAAGAAATTTGGTTGGGTGAAACTCGAGGAAAATCAAACCCTAGTTTGACCCCGAGCTAGAAAAACCCTAAATACTAAAACTGCTACGTTTTGGTACATTCTCTATATCCTGAGATTGACAAAGGATCAGGAGCTGAAAATTGCAGAGGCCGAAGATAAAATCTTGATGTACATTTTTTCCAAAAATAAGCCTTATATTCTCTATATTCTGGGGGATATGATCCCTCCCAGTTAGGATTCCAGCCTCTTCCAGAATCCATCCCTAGACAAGACACCTGGGGATAATTGCAATATCTTCAGTGAAAGAGGTCCAAATGGAATTCCTGAAGATGTTCTAGAAAGGGTACAGAATCTAATTTTGGTGGTCCGAATATCAGACTCACAAGATGAACCAGTGACATGTGGAATTCCATACAACTTCATTGTTCTGAAGAGTCCTGTAATAGGTCACCTTGGGAAAAGGATCATAAATCCCAAATGGTGAAACCAATTCTGATGAAACATATGGCGTTGGATCAGGGACATGCAAGGTTACCTCATTTTTAAATTTCAAATATAGAGAAGCAGTAATTTCAAATATATCACAGAAACAATGACAGGCATTTCTGCAGAAGAAATTGGAAAACTAGGGCTTCCTATTCTGGGAGCTTCCCTCCACTATTTTTAGAAAAGGAGTACATTGGACAGCTCCATTTGAAGAGATCTATTTGTCTATCCAATTAGATATAAAATATTCCAAGTTTTGAAAATTAGGGTTTCTATGACAAATCCTAGATCAGCGAGCTCTGGAACCAAGACGGACACCTCAAATCGGTAAGATCTAATCCTTTGTTATTTTCATTTGAGGTTCTCATTTCAAAGTGATCTATCACATCAGCTTGATGATAAGCTTGGTGAAGTTGACAACTTCCAAGAATGGAAGTATTTGATCTCTCTGAAGAAAATGAATTGGACACCTACATGAGTAGAGAGGTTCTAGTTCCAGAGGGAGATGAGGCTCAAAGCCTTACTCAAGAAGAACTTGGTCAAGACCAAGAAGATCATTGTTGATTCAGTCATGGATCAACTTGTACCACAAGTGTCTCCCCAAAGACACCAGAGATGTTTTATTCCTTGACCAAGCTATTTGGAGAGAAGAACATACATCAGAATATGACCTTAAGAAACGAGTTGAAGAATGTGAAGATCCAGAATGCAGAGACCATGCAGTCATAAGGGTCTCTCAAATCAAATAACAACTTGAAGCAGAAGTGAAGAATAAAGAAGTGGTGATAGCCACCTTGAATTGCCTCCCAGGATCATGGGATTCATTCATGCAAGGAATGTATGCCAGAAGGAAGTGATTACTTTCAGCAGACTCTGGGAAGAAGAAGATGCTCGACTCATAAGAAGAGAAGAGAAGATGGGAGCAATTGAAGATCAAGATCTCACCATCGAAAGAAGATCCCTCAAGCGATAAGGAATACGAAGATATCAACTCTTGAAGAACCTCTTATCCATCTTAGCATTTGTATAAGAAACGATGCTATTATGAATAAAGAAGATGATGAAGCTGAAGGCTCAAGAAGGAGTCTACCTACGAAACAAATGAAGATAAGTATTCAATTCACATTTCATTATTTTGTTATGTATTTGTTTATATTCAGTTGATGTATTATTCATGATAGGATGTTTGCATTAATGACAGTATACTACTAATATGCATATGATGGGTAAGTAGCTCATGGTTCTATACAACTCTCCATTGCTACTTATCTATAATGAAACCTCTTTGCTGACATATTGGATTAGTGCACAATATTAATGTTGTCCTGGTAGAGATGGAAGGCATCTAGAAAAGTTTCCATGATATATGGATGAATGTTGTATTGGCTAAAGTAGTTGCATGATCATATATTTATGCATAAGAACTTGCCAGTATGAATATTCCTTATGAAATGTTTCTAACCATACAAATGCATTTGACTTGTAGGAAAGATCACGTACATAGTCGCCTACGATGTATCATCAGATGATTGGGTCCTTGATGTACCTGATGAACACGAGACCAGATATTTTATTTGTTGTGAACACCTTGAGCCAGTTCCTGACAGATCCAAGACATGTTCACTTGATTACTACAAAGCATGTTCTGAGGTACTTGAAGGGTACAGTCGATTATGGGCTCAAGTACGATGCAAATCAGAAGATTAACCTAGAAGGTTGTGTTGATTCAGATTGGGAACGAAGTGCTATCAATAGGAAGAGCACCTCAGGGTGTTGCTTTAGTATGGGATCAGGTGTGATCTCTTGGTTTAGCAGGAAGCAATCCTATGTGGCACAGAGTACAGCTGAAGCAGAGTATGTCGCAGCTTGTTCAGCTAGTTGTGAGATAGTATGGTTGTGGAAGCTACTGTCTGATTTATTTGATCTTTAGTTGGATGCTACTTGTATACATTGTGACAACCAGAGTTACGTAAAGTTGTTAGAGAATCCAGTGTTCCATGACAAGTCGAAGCATACTGAGATCAAGTACCACTATATCAGGGATATGGTGCAGAGGGGAGCATTGAAGCTCTAGTATGTTGTGATAGAGGAACAGATAGCTGATGTGTTGATGAAGCCATTGGCCAGAGTGAAGTTTGAGTACTTCAGGGAGAAGCTTGGTGTTCTCCAGATCGAGGTTTCCTCCAAGGGAAAGTGATGAGTCCCATAGCCATTCTGACGAGTAGGTCAGATATAAGGGCTGAGCCATTCTGTCATGGTGAGAGGATTTGGTTCCTTCCATGCCAGATATGAGTATTGAGATCCATAGCCATTCTGACGAGTAGGTCAGATATTAGGGCTCAGCCATTCTGTCATGGTAAGAGGGAGAGAGAGAAGTAAGATAGTTGTTTGTTTCCATATTTTCTCCATATGTATACAACCCTTCACACACAACAAGCAAGTTAGTATGACCGTATGAAAAACAAATCATCATACATTGAAAGAAGCTTGAAGAACTGCTCAATAATTGCTCCACAAACCCAATTTGAGGACGAACGAAGTCCATTTTACCCCAAAACTAAGACAAGTTTACCCAAACATACATAAATTAGGGGCAAAATACCAAATTTTTAACCTATCATCCAAAATCTGGGTGAACCATCTCTGTTTCTCCTCCAAAACTGGAAAATTCTAGTGTTTTGACCTACATTACTGAAGAAATCTGAGCGAATGTCAAGATTTTCCCCATAATTGAGTGGGCTAAATTCCAATTTATGAATTTTCACAGTTTCATGGTGCATCCTATTTAAATTGGGGAAATTAAA
Source organism: Pseudotsuga menziesii (assembly GCA_001517045.1). NCBI lineage: Eukaryota > Viridiplantae > Streptophyta > Pinopsida > Pinales > Pinaceae > Pseudotsuga > Pseudotsuga menziesii. The sequence goes on from LPNX010145775.1 coordinate 4,756, forward strand.
TGTGAAATAAAAAAATGGGGTAATTTATTAAATAAAATTAAAAAACATTTTAATATTAAAAATTTCCCACCTTTTTTTTGTAAGTCCTTAAAATTCGCCTATGGGCTATAATTTGCCCCTAAAATCATCTATGCAAATGAATTTTTCCACCTACATAGTGAATGATTTGTTTGGTGTGGTTTAAGTTTCACAATGTCAAACCTGTAGGTTGGGATTAGAACTAACAAAACACATCCATTTTGTATTTCCGTGTGTTTCAATCTCTAACCTAAATAAATTCTCTACGTGTTTGTTCCTAATAAAATTGCACACACTTATAGATATCTTTGTGTAGATTTAAAATATATATATATTGAGGAAGACAACCTTGTTTTATATTTTTATTCATTTTTATTTGGTTATATGTCAAATTTCTGAAAAATTATAGGTTTCAAGTATTTTCTATAACTTTTGAATGGTTCACCTATTTTTTTTTTAAAACCCACATAAGTATAGAAAAAGACATACACATCAAAAACTAAATTTTATTCATTGTGTTAAGACTCTCATAGTGGGGCCTAATGCTCTAATTCTTCTCATTCCAAAGCATCACTTACATTCTTAATTCTAAAATAATATAAAAACAACATTAAAAATTATGAAAAATAGTGATGCATAAGAACCACCTGTTAACTACAACTCTGGGAAAAAATCCAAGGACATTGCAGTGTTTACATATCAAACCAAGTCTTTGTGAAGGGACAACAACCTAGTAAACAACTACACTAAAAAATATAGGAGAAACTAGAATAGACCCATTCTTTTCATCACATACATACATACGCACACACATACATACATATAGCCCCAAATACTCCATGAGGTCACTTGCATCATAAACCTAGTTCATCTTCTATCTCAATCTCACTTCCTTCAATATTATAGAGTGTATTAAAAGATTTGGCAACATTAAAGAAGTTGTCATTTTTTAAATTATTTTCTTTAGCCTCTTTCAACCATCTACACCAACAAATTTTTCATGGTATGAAGCAAATTTAGTAGGATAGTGAGGATTTGAAACACCACCAACTAATCAGGAGGGGATTACCAAACTCTTTCTAGAGCCAAGCACTACAAATTGTAGAAATTTAGGACTCATGGGATATAAAGAGATACTTAGGTCAAATATTTTGGGGGTTGAGGTCGAAGGGTCAATGCCCAATGGGTCAAGGGAATGGTCACTCCTCGAGATTCACTAGTGGATATTTACTTGATTTATTTTTTATTTGCACATAAATTGATGCACCATCACTAACATTCTTAATCGATTGGGATTTACATGCAATAGGGTTAATAGGAGGGTTGACTAGGGCCATAAGCAAGGATCAATGGATGCAATTGTCAAGGATTTGATAGCAAAATAAGGAGTTGTTGGTTGGTTTTAACATAACAAATAGGATAAAAATGTTTTTTTCCTCAAACTCAAATTGAGGCAAAATCCTTGAGGCCTTGAAATAGGTTAACTCTGTAAAACCAAAGTTTCAATCTAGGGTTAGAGAACATTTTTGGTTTTAAGTAGATAACCTTGCCTATGGGGGAAATTAGATGTTGAATTTTAGGCTGAAATTACATAGAGAGATCAAGTAACTCAATCCAAACGACGAAAGATATTTTATCCTTCTTATTGAATAAGAATTCTAAAGTACAATCTTACATAACCAAGAGGTATTCTAGCAAATCCAAGGACCATTATGAAACACTTTCTTAGCATTGTTTGCATCAAAAATATAGAAAAAGGAAAATACCTTTTGTGGGAAATGGACCTAGATACAATGTCAATTATAATACTCGTATTTACCATGTACTAGGGCATAAATCACCACCTTATGGGGGATTCTCCCAACAAAATATCATATCAAGGAACCTTGTCAAAACTACTTATAAAGATGATTAAATCAAACATCATTTATTTCGATATGAGGGATATGAGGTTCAAGTTTAAGAATTTTATCCCAATTTTAACAACTTCAACGCAAACTTGGGGAGTTCTTCATAGGAACCATTGTTTGTCATAGCATTAGTCCTTTAGACAACACAATAACGTTTTGAGGGCAAGGAAATGCCACAAGACCTCTCCACGTATGTTTAAGAGTCTCAACCTGAAAAGAAAAGTGGGATAAGATCAATTTGACAACACTAACAACTACCCACATTTTAGAAGATCTTAAGACCATCAAATCACTCAATGTAAAAAAAAAAACACTAGCCCCAAAATTGCAACTTTATATCTTTCATTAATATAATTTATTTAATATTTATTCTCCATTCCTTTCCAATAATTATAAGAATAATTAAGTGATCGATGCTTTTCAAATGATATCTTCAAAACAAAACAAAATCTCATTTTGCCTTTTATCTTCTCTCCCAAATAATTCTATAAAAATAGAAACAATGAAGCTTTCATTATAAAGTTTAATAACACTAAATAATATATTCAAAATCTTATAAATGTAAAATAAAAATAAGAAATCTATTTTTTTTAATTTATATTTAATATCTTAAATAATAATACCCAAAATAAAAATCTCTTATTTATAATAAGAAATAAATTATATTGTATAAAACATATTAAGATTTTTTTTAATAACTATGATCATTACCAAATGAAGTGAACACACAAATGCAAGGACGACCAATAGGATGATAATTACTAAAATGAAGTAAACGCACAAATACAAGGACAAATAAGATTAATCTCTCTCATATATATATTATTAAAACTTTCTCTTTTACTGAAAGCTTTTAACATTAACTCAATATCATCCAAATTTTTACTAAAACCTAACTACACATTCAAGATACTCATAAATTTAAATCTTTTATTTTATAATAAAAAATTAATTTTATATAAAATATTAAAAAATATTACTTTCCTAGTTCTCTATCCTACCATTAAGGTTATATATTTTATTTTTAAAATTTAATTTAAGATGGTTTTAAATTCTTTATCCATAATTATAATTATTATATAATTAAATAATTTTCCAAATTACATTTTAAAATGAAGTGTAACATAAAAATTTGATATATTTGGTTTGTATAATAATTATCTAAACTAAAATATCTCTTAATTATATTAATAAACTTTAATTAATTCAAAAAAATATTTAATATTTATTTATGTTTCACATTAATAATAAAATATATTTATTTTATTTTTAAAAATAATAATAATGATTTTTTTAAGATGAATATTATATTTTATAATTTATTTATTAAATAATATATATTAAACTACCATATATTTTGAGTATGGTTGTTTCTTAAAATCCATTAGTTTGATGACCGATGGTGCGGTAGTTGTAGTTGTCATATGTGTCCGATAAGAACTTGTGCAAATAGTTTTTGAAGTGTTATAACTCCTTGTAAGACTTTAAGAAACCCTTGTTATGGCCGATCTTCTAATATGAAGCTACTTAATATTAAAGGCTCTCAAGTAAAATCAAGTAATTATATTAAGATAATTCAACATCTTAAATGTGCAAAATTACCATAAATAAATTAAATAGTCATCATTTACTTTATTATAATATTTACTTTATTAATAGTAATGCACTAAAGCATCAAAAGAATATAAAATAACAATATTTTGTTGGAGCGAGCACGAGGGAGCTTGTTAACTTTTGTTGGAGCAGGAAGAAGCTCTTGAAACTAGTTAGGGTTCTCCCGAGAAGAAAGGCCGTTAACTTTTGTTGCAGCAAGCACGAGGGAGGAGAGGGAACAACCGTCTTCCACCAAATCTAGAGCCAGATGGTTGCATCGATTTTTGTCTATATTTGCAAAATCCGCTCTTCTTGCTTGTTTTTGGGCAATCGTCCTGATCTCAGCCAACCTGATGTGGCCAAGGGAGTTTGGAAAGATAATAATAATCTCAGAACAGCTTGGTCCAAACTGTTCGTTTAGGGGATGATGCCGTAGATGGTTGCATCAATTGATTGTACTTAGTAACTACAACCAACTCTAGAGCCAAATGGTTGCATCAATTTTCATGAATATTTGCAAAATCTTGTTTTTCTTGCTTGTTTTTGGGCCACCGTCCAGGATTAGATTCCACCACTTCTAGTGCTAACTAAAATTATGTGATGGTTTCAACTACCATGAGAACATGAGCATTTAATATTTTAATTACTACGGAATCACCCTCATGGCTATTTTCTCTCAGTATGTTTACTGTTGTTTACAGTCAATTCCTGCACAAAGTAAAGTATAGATTTAATTATTTTGTTTGCCAAATAATTTAACCTGGGCACTTTCGTTGACAGTTTAGCAAGATGTACATTTAGGGGCTGATGCGGTAGATGGAATTGATCCATCTCCATCGACTCTTCTACAAGTTAAATCATGCATATAATAGTTTAAGTTTTCCAAATGACCATTTTAACTAACATTTCTTTACTATAGAGCTATTTTTCTACAAAGGTTTAGGCGATTTGTTAAGATTTACAAAGTTCTGCCTAGAACTCTTTTCTTAAAAAAACTCTAAACGTTGGATTGATATAAGTAGCTCGAAGCTTACCAATCTACAACAGTTCAAATTTCTTATTAAAAGGATAAATATTTATACTGGTGAATTCACACCTGTTATAGATCAAAGGTTTCATTTATCATCCTTGGATAGTGGATTCTTTGCTGGAAAAAAACATGGATGAGATAGATAGTCAATTGGTATGGTTCGTTAGGTGTAATGATTGGTTGTGGATTAGTTAGGTATGCCAACTTAGATCTACATTTTTAAAATTACTCTTGTGCCTGTAAAAAGAGGAAGTCAATGAAAAGAGATTTCCAAAAATTAGAGAATTATTATTAAAGTTTGATTTTTGGATTAGTTTATTTGATTTAATAGTAAGAGGATGATGGTAGAATTGCTTAGTGACATTATATTAAGTATATTCTACTAATATCTAATAAAATATATTGTTTCTATCATTATTGTGGGAATAAGTGTTTATTATAAATACCATTTTTTAATGGTTTTATTATTCTTGTGATATTTACTAAGCCATGAAATATATCTCTTAGTAATTATATACTAAGACATAATGTGAGGGAATCTTGTTTAGAAGCCAGTTTCCTATATTTTCTTTTATAAATCATTTTACTGGAAATGTTTAATATCAAGTAAGAGAATGTTGTCATGATGATGAAATATTGTTCAATATTACAATGCTTTATGTGGATGGTTAAGTTTAAATAATGGATTGAGTAATTAAATTAAGAGTGGAGTCATAACATTATTCAATTTGAATTTGCTATTTTCATGAGATTATTACAACTAAGAGATTGTCCCTCTAATTTAGTTATATGTTAATTTAAACATTGAATAACTTGCTGGAAAGAGGTTTAAATGAGTTGAGGTTTTTATGTCTTAACTAGGACTTGGATGATTATGTGAAGATTAAGAATGAGAATAATAGAGAAGCTAGCAAATTTAATGATAAGGATTTACTAAGTTAAGAGTCTTAAGTCTCCCATGATAAAAACGGAAGAGATAATGATGACCCATGTGCAAGCATAAATAAAGGTATTTATATTTAACCTTTTATATTGTGTAAATAATGTTACTAATATTTTTGGGTTTGTGTGAACAAAGTAAAAAAAATATCATTACCCTATTCCCTAAAAGAAAATACCATGTAAAGATTGAATAGGTCATAATTTCACACTTTAAATATCCATGGGTATTAAACTAATATTACATTTTTATATCACTACTTCTTTATCCCCTCATCAATAAATTTATTTAAATATTTATTTGAAAAATAATTATTAAAATATATTTAAAAAGTAATTTTAAATACTTGACTCACATTATTTACAACATTAATAAATAATATTATCTTTATCATACTATCACCTATTTACAATTTAAATAAAAATATAATCTTTATATTTTCATAACAATGTCTATTTATCCCACATCAATAAATTTAATAAATTATTATTAAAATAAATTTAAAAACATTAAATTTAAACACCATATCCACTCCATTTACAAGCATCTTCTCTTATATTTAAATTTTGATTTTATGTGTCATCCGCTAGGTTAACCTATGAGTGACAAGTTAGAAAATCCCATGGCTAGGTTCAAGGTAAAACTATGCCTTGCCACATCCAACGGCTAGGTTTGGAGAAATACTAAACTAGGTTTGGAGAAATTCAAAATAGAATCCCTTCGTTTACCTTTATTCAAGCTCCCACTCTCTTAATTTTAGTTATTCTCTTTATCTTTATATCCATGCACATGGAATTAAAAGCATTTTATGTAAGATCGTGCTCCGATATTTAAATTTTGATTTTATTTGTCAACGGCTACGGCTACCCTAGGTTAACCAATCCGTGACCAGCTACAAAATCCGTTCACAGCAAAACTATATGTTATAACATCCAACGGCTAGGTTTGGAGAAATAGAGAAAAAAGCATTCGTTGCTAAAAAGCAGAGGAGAAAAAGAGAACAGAAAATACCATATACAACA
>LPNX010145775.1:13777-28205 GCA_001517045.1 Pseudotsuga menziesii
GAGAGGGATAGAGACATGAAGAGGCAGAGAGAGGAGGGGAGAGATAGTGAGAGAGAGTGTGAGAGGAGGGGAGAGTTTGAGGTTACATGATCAAACATAACCTAATACAAATCGCATTACCAATTATTGTATCTATTAAGAAGTTACAGGATCGTGTCCACACAAAATATACACACACCTCATCATCTAAAACCCATGCAGCCCAGGATCAATTCTTGTGGGCTCACGGCCTAAAAACCAAGGTTACATAAAAACCATGATAGGCATCAAATATTGTAGGATCCTCTTACAATGTTATCAATGCTGTAATAACTTACAATAATTCACATAATCTATGCCAATAACATTAAAATGCAAGGTTTAACCATAAATCAAAAGTGTTGCCCTATCAACATGTCCACATAATAATATAAACAAATATAGATGTTGTAATCATATTCGAGGCTCATGGCTAAGAAGAAAAGAAAGAATCCATTAACATAGTCCATATAAAAAATAACCAATGTCTACACTATCAGATCAATGACATCCATTTCACATTGTTAAAACAAAGCTCACTACCATCCCCAAGTTAATTCACAAACAAGTAAATAAAACCGGTAATCACCATTAAACAACATTTCACCATTATTTTACATAGCTGTGAATTGAAAAGAGTGCCATTACCAGCAATGGCATGGTTGTAAGCTAAACCCCATATTTTTAATACCAAAATAATAATGTAAGTACAAACAACGAAATACACAAATTCATAGCTTTTCCAAGATATTGATAGTGTCCATAATAAAAACCCAACTGTGAATGCCCACATTCATTCCCACTGTAATTTATAAATAAAACCTACACACTCGCAATTCCAAACCAGGGAACCATTGCAAGCAATGGTACAGCCACCATAAATGTGTTGATGTAATTGTAACTTCGAAATGTATTCATCCATATTTCTTATGTATTGTAACCCGATGTTTATTCTGGGATGTATTGTAATGTATTTGAGTCATGTCATACCCAAATGTTTATTCCAAGAAGTTTCTATAATTAGAAAGTCATGTCAAGTCATTGTGGGTAACCCTCCTATTGGTCAAGGGTTAAAGTCCCCACAATTGTGGGGCCCTTGGGTTATTAGACTATCCTAGTGAATTTGACCCTAGGTGATCCATTGTAAGTCGGGGCAATAGTCCCCACTATTGTGTTACCCTCCTATTGGTCGGAGGAGGCAAAGTCCCCACAAGTGGTGGGGCACTAGGGTTATTAGACACTCCTAGATATTTCGGCTCTAGTAAGTAATTGTTAAATGAGGCCGACATGTTGGAGTGGGTTCCAAGTGAACAGAAGAATATAAATAGAGAGTGAGAGCCTCTCTATTTATCATACTTAAACACACACTTACTCATTAGGGCGCATGAGTGAGAGAGGAGAAGCTCTCTCATTGTGAGAGAGAGAGACTGCTGATGTCGAGAGATCATCTTACTATTTTCTGGTTTTACCTTTAGTGCTAATTCTATCTCTGAGGAAGTTGCGGGGTTTTCTCCTTTATGGTTTCCTCGAGTAAAATTATTTGTGTCTCTTTTCTATTGTGTTGTGCTTGTGTTTTATTGTTGTGCATGTTATTCTCTCAGTTAAAGATCCTAAGATCATAATGGTAGCTTATATGATAAAAATCTAACATGGTATTAGAGCTAACCTGAGAAGAAGACATTATGCAGATATAGAAACTAAGGCTTCTTAATTTTTGGGTCTCTCTCCAGAGTCCATTAGAAAAAGTATGCTAGGCTGACTCTCCATTGAAGGGCGCATCTTGCTCTCGAAGTGGAATTCCATTTCGAGCATTTTTCAGTTTTTGGTGCGGAAATTAGGACTTCTTGTAGAAGAGGAATTTTTGAGTGAGCCCGGCATAGGATTTTTCTCCTCATAAAAATAAAAGTTTAGAGACCTGGATCAAGAAATTTGGTTGGGTGAAACTCCGGGAAAATCAAACCCTATTTTGACTGTGAGCTAGAAAAACCCTAACTACTAAAACTGCTACGTTTTGGTACATTATCTATATCCTGAGATTGACAAAGGATCAGGAGCTGAAAATTGCAGAAGCCGAAGATAAAATCCTGATGTACATTGTATCCAAAAATAAGCCTTAGATTCACTATATTCTGGGGGATATGATCCCTCCCAGTTAGGGTTCCAGCCTCTTCCAGAATCCATCCCTAGACAAGACACCTGGGTAGAATTGCAATATCTTCAGCTAAAGAGGTCCAAATGGAATTCCTGAAGATGTTCCAAAAAGGGAACGGAATTTAATTTTGGTGGTCTGAATATCAGACTCACAAGATGAACCAGTGACACATGGAATTCCGTACAACTTCATTGTTCTCAATAGTCCTGTAATAGGTCACTTTGGGAAAAGGATCATAAATCCCAAATGGTGAAACAAATTCTAATGAAACCTATGGTGTTGGATCATGGACATGCCAGGATACCTCAATTTGAAATTTCAAATATATAGAATCATTAATTTCAGAGATATCATAGAAACAATGACAGGCATTTCTGCAAAAGAAATTGGAAAACTAGGGCTTCCTATTCTGGGAGCTTCCCTCCACTGTTTTCAGAAAATGAGTACATTGGACAGCTCCATTTGAAGATATCTATCTATCTATCCAATTAGATATAAAATATTCCAAGTTTTGAAAATTAGGGTTTCTATGACAAATCCTAGATCAGCGAGCTCCGGAACCAAGACAGACACCTCAAATCGGTAAGATCTAATCCTTTGCTATTTTCATTTGAGGTTCTCATTTCAAAGTGATCTATCACATCAGCTTGATGATAAGCTTGGTGAATTTGACAACTTCCAAGCATGGAAGTATTTGATCTCTCTGAAGAAAATGAATTGGACACCTACATGAGTAGAGAGGTTCTAGTTCCAGAGGAAGATGAGGCTCAAAGCCTTACTCAAGCAAAACTTGGTCAAGACCAAGAAGATCATTGTTGATTCAGTCATGGATCAACTTGTACCACAAGTGTCTCCCCAAAGACACCGAAGATGTTTGATTCCTTGACCAAGCTATTTGAAGAGAAGAACATACATCAGAATATGACCTTAAAAAACCAGTTGAAGAATGTGAAGATCCAAAATGCAGAGACCATGCAGTCATAAGGGTCTCTCAAATCAAAGAACAACTTGAAGCGGAAGTGAAGAATGCATAAGTGGTGATAGCCACCTTGAATAGCCTCCCAGGATCATGGGATTCATTCATTCAAGGAATGTGTGCCAAAAGGAAGTGATTACTTTCAGTAGACTCTGGGAAGAAGAAGATGCTCGACTCATAAGAAGAGAAGAGAATATGGGAGAAATTGAAGATCAAGATCTCACCATCGAAAGAAGATCCCTCAAGCGATAAGGAATATGAAGATATCAACTCTTGAAGAACCTCTTATCCATCTCAGCATTTGTATAAGAAATGATGCTATTATGAATAAAGAAGACAATGAAGCTGAAGGATCAAGAAGGAGTCTACCTACGAAACAAATGAAGATAAGTATTCAATTCACATTTCATTATTTTGTTATGTATTTGTTTATATTCAGTTGATGTATTATGCATGATAGGATGTTTGCATTAATGATAGTATACTACTAATATGCATATGATGGGTAAGTAGCTCATGGTGCTATACAACTCTCCATTGCTACTTATCTAGAATGAAACCTCTTTGCTGACATATTGGATTAGTGCACAATATTAATGTTGTCCTGGTAGAGATGGAAGGCATCTAGAAAAGTTTCCATGATATATGGATGAATGTTGTATTGGCTAAAGTAGTTGCATGATCATATATTTATGCATAAGAACTTACTAGTATGAATATTCCTTATGAAATGTTTCTAACCATACAAATGCATTTGACTTGTAGAAAAGATCACGTACATAATCGCCTACAAGTAGAGAAGAATGAAGACTTGTTCCGAAGAACAAGTGACGACAGTTCAAGATGAATATGACGAATGCAGCGAGATCATTGATGCAGAATCTTCAAGCTATGAAGAAGTCCAATTCAAGAAGAATGATGTCTAGGATGCAATATCGATACATGAAGAGAAGTTCATAGTTCCATCATGTAGTGGATGGAAACATCATGGGATACAAAGCAAGATTCGTAGCACGAGGCTTCTCACGAAAAGAAGGCCTAGACTACGAAGAGACATTTGTAGCCAGCAAGAGTTGAAACACATACATGATGAGCTTGATGAAGATCTTAACCTTTTCTACAAGGTTGAAGATGCAAGTCTATACACTAGATGGTCACATAGAATATTAGCAGCATAGGCAGCTACTTGTCACTCCGGTACAGAATGTTTCAGTGCATAGAGTACGGAAGACAAAGGGAGTATGATGCTCCGCTTCAGAGGGAGTGACTACAAAATATGTAAGGTTCGACATGGTACGACAGGATGGATAGATTACTGATGACTCTAGGCTTTACTAAGAGTAAAGTAGATTCCAACCTTTGCTTCAAGGTTGAACACAGAAGACCAATGATGCTCCTATTTTGTGTCGATGCACTACTTTCTAGGTATGGAGGTGTGGCAGAGTACAGATGGAATCTTCCTTAGACAAGGGAAGTATGCAGTAGAGATCCTGAAGAGGTTTGGGATGATGGATTGCAAGCCTATGGCCACACATATGGCATCGAACCTGAATCTATTGAACGATGCTTCATCAGAGTCAGGTGATGCTACAATGTATCATCAGATGATTGGGTCCTTGATGTACCTGATGAACACAAGACCAGATATTTTATTTGTTGTGAACACCTTGATCTAGTTCCTGACAGATCCAAGACATGTCCACTTGATTACTGCAAAGCATGTTCTGAGGGACCTGAAGGGTACAGTTGATTATGGGCTCAAGTACGATGCAAATCAAAATATTAACCTAGAAGGTTATGTTGATTCAAATTGGGAAGGAAGTGCTATCGATAGGAATAGCACCTTAGGGTGTTGCTTTAGTATGGGATCAGGTGTGATCTCTTGGTTTAGCAGGAAGCAATCCTGTGTGCCACTGAGTACAGCTGAAGCAGAGTATGTCACAGCTTGTTCAGCTAGTTGTGAGACAGTATGGCTACGGAAGCTACTGTCTGATTTATTTGATCTTCAGTTGGATGCTACTTGTATACATTGTGACAACCAAAGTTGCGTAAAGTTGTTAGAGAATCCAGTGTTCCATGACAAGTCGAAGCATATTGAGATCAAGTACCACTATATCAAGGATATGGTGCAGAAGGGAGTAGTGAAGCTCCAGTATGTTGTGATGGAGGAACAAATAGCTGATGTGTTGACGAAGCCATTGGCCAGAGTGAAGTTCAAGTACTTCAGGGAGAAGCTTAGTGTTCTCCAGATCAAGGTTTCCTCCAAGGGAAAGTGATGAGTCCCATAGCCATTCTAATGATTAGGTTAGATATAAGGGCTGAGTCATTCTGTCATGGTGAGAGGATTTAGTTCCTTCCATGTCAAATATGAGTACTAAGATCCATAGCCATTCTGATGTGTAGGTCAGATATAAGGGCTGAGCCATTCTGTCATGGTGAGAGGATTTGGTTCCTTCCATGTTAGATATGAGTGCTGAGATCCATATCCATTCTGACAAGTAGGTCAGATATAAGGGCTGAGCCATTCTATCATGTTGAGAGGATTTGGTTCCTTCCATGTCAGATATGAGTGCTGATTTCCATTCTGGAAATGGAGGTACTTGGTCAGTTACCAGGAACACTCAGTCCGGGACTGAAAGAGCCATTCTGATGAGCAGGTCAAATGTAAGGGCTGAACAATTCTGTCATGGCTAAAGGATTAGGTTCCTCCCATGTCAGATGTGAGTGCTGGCCATTCTGTCGAGTAGGATAGATGTAAGAGAAACTGCCACTCTCTGGGAGAGTGGAGGCACCTGGTCCGTTACCAGGTAGCTCAGTCTGGGACTGGGGGCCTTTCTGATGAGAGTGGAGGATTTGGTTCCTTCCAGGTCATATGTGAGTGCAGGCCATTCTAGCAAAGGTGTAGGATTTGGTTCCTACCAGGTCAGATATAAGGGAAACTACCATTCTCCGGGAGAATGGAGGCACCTTGTCCGTTACCAGGTAGCTTAGTCTGGGACTGGGGGCCATTTTGGTGAGGGTGGAGGATTTAGTTCCTTCCAGGTTAGATATGAGTGCAAGCCTTTCTGGTGAGGGTGGAGGACTTGTTTCCTTCCAGGTCAGATATAAGTGTTGAATCCTTTTCACAGATGATAGTGATGTCCTATCATGCTGGTGAATGTGAGTGCTGGGCCTTTCTGATGTGATTGTAGGTTTCTAAATGATCATATGTGAGTGTTGGGTGTTCCTTTCTGATGAGTAGGTCAGATGTAAGTGCTGAGCGAAGACCTACATGATGGCTAGGCCTACAACCAGCATGAAAGAAGGCTGGCTCTGTAAAAATTCCTATGATGAGATAACACACATGATGATGACCAGATGAGATCCAGATCAAGCTATGATCTAGATCCAGTTATGATGACTCCGAGAGATCCAGATCGAGTGATGATCTAGATCCAGTGATGATGATACAGATCGAGTGATGATCCAGATCTAGCAGTGATGATCCAGATCGAGTGATGATCCAGATCTAGTGAAGATGATCCAGCAGTGATGATCCAGATCCAGTGATGATGATCCAGATCTAGCAGTGATGATCCAGATCTAGTGATAATCCAAATCCAGTGATGATCCAAATCTAGTGATGATGATCCAGATTGAGTGATGATCTAGATCCAGTGATGATGATCCAGATCGAGTGATGATGATCCAGATCGAGTGATGATCTAGATCCAGATGAAGATGACTTGAAGATGAAGATGATGAGAAGTTGATGATGATTCAGATGATACAGAGAAGAATACTTGTGCTAATAAATTGTGTCAAGAGAATACCTTCCTAGTTAAGAGGGAGTGTTGATGTAATTGTAACTTCAGAATGTTTTCATCCATATTTCTTATGTATTGTAACCTGATGTTTATTCTGGGATGTATTGTAACTTGATGTTTATTCTGGGATGTATTGTAATGTATTTGAGTCATGTCATACCCCGATGTTTATTCCAGGAAGTTTCTATAATGAGAAAGTCATGTCAATTCATTGTGGGTAACCCTCCTATTGGTCAAGGGTTAAAGTCCCCACAGTTGTGGGGCCCTTGGGTTATTAGACTATCCTAGTGAATTCGACCCTAGGTGAGTCATTGTAAGTCAAGGCAATAGTCCCCACCATTGTGTTACCCTCCTATTGGTCGGAGGAGGCAAAGTCCCCACAAGTGGTGGGGCACTAGGGTTATTAGACACTCCTAGAGATGTCAGCTCTAGTAAGTAATTGTTAAGTGAGTCTGACATGTTGGAGTGGGTTCCAAGTGAATGAAAGAATATAAATAGAGATTGAGAGCCTCTTTATTTATCATACTCAAACACACACTCACTCATTAGGGCACATGAGTGAGAGAGGAGAAGCTCTCTCAGTGTGAGAGAGAGAGACTGCTACTGTCAGGAGATCATCTTACTATTTTCTGGTTTTACCTTTGGTGTTGATTCTATCTCTAAGGAATTTGCAGGGTTTTCTCCTTTATGGTTTCCCCAAGGAAAAATTTTTGTGTCTCTTGTCTCTTTTGTTTTGCTTGTGTTTTATTTTTGTGCATGTTATTCTCTCAGTTAAAGATCCTAAGATCATAATGGTAGCTTATATGATAAAAATATAACAAAATGTAGAGTCTTCATTAACCAACAAAATCATATGATTAAGCTACCAACCCAATATTATTACAAAGCAGAGTCATGATAGTTATAGCCCAATGGAGCCAAAGTTAAACACCATAAAACCCCAGTACTTCATACGTATATCTATATTCCTTTAAATACAAATAGACCTGTACATAGTAGAAACCCTTAACCAAATCAAGTATTCTTTCATCATTACAAACACCGAGCTCAAAGCCCTATCAACACAACTTTATGCAAAGGTAGCAAGTTCAAATCTTGTCAATACAGGGCTTACTCGTGAAGGGTAACTCATGGATAGACTATTAGACACCATGACTCACACAAAGGGAACCTTGTCACCTACAAACGAAGAAACAAAGCACGATTAGAATTATACCAATCCTCCAACCAAAACAACAATTAACAATGCTGCCAACCCAAGTGGAGAGTAGACCTTTACCGAGCGTAAATGTGAACCAAACCTCACACAGTGACAAAAATCAGAGAGTCGAATAGAGCACAACCACCATAGTGTCAAATTACTCTTTCATCCATGATAGACCAAGCTAAGGGCTTGAGATCCTCACATCCCGACGAGCATTTGTGCCACCACCCTATCCACCACCAACTTTGAATTTTCCCCCTTTGCCTATAGTTTCATAAACCCAAAACGTGACTTGATATTGGAAATGCTTTGTGCATTGAAACCCCATCATATGCATCATTGACTTAGGATAAATCCAAGGTTCATGGAATATGCAATATGACATGAATGGCACAACATACATATAACATATGGTATATAAACTTTAATACATCATGGATAAGTCTTATGACTTAAGACTTCCACATACAGGCATGAAAATATTCAGAATATGTGTAATAAAAACTAAGTATAGGAACATAGTTCATAAGGTCTTAGAACCATAATAATAATGGTAACCAGTTAGACGTAGGTATAAATCAACCTAGCCATGCGTAAATGACAATGCTAACAATAGCAATAAGAATCACTAAGATAGGACTGTGGTCCTTTTGTCATCCAAAGCAGTGAAGTAGTTTGCATAGGTAGCCTATCTTTGTTTAATTGTTATAGCAAGTTTTCCATCACCTAATGAACCTGCAAAAAATGAAGAAGAGTTGCATTAGTTCAACATGAAATAAGTAAACTCTGTAACGTCAAGTGAAACCAATTACCTCTCCAAGTGTTCCTATAAGGGATAAAAGTCCCACCATTCCACACCTTTACAATTACAAGTTAAGTTGAAAATTTTCATAAACCAGTAAATAAAACTTATTACTATTAAGTAAGCTATAAACTGAACACACATACACACACATGCATGATAAGAAATAAACTAATGATCAGAGTAATCATATAAATCAAATCAAGTAAATTAAATACATTATATAATTACATTAATAACCACATCAGGGAAAACATCTAGAAAGGGTAAGAACAGATTACAACATTTTAGTTTCGCAAACAAAGTTCGACACTTTCCGTAGAAGATAAGTTAATGTCCAGTGCAAGTAGTAATTAACTAGCCTAATAAAAAAATCAAAATTTGGGGACAATACAAACCATCTATTCCTTCCAATTGAAGAGATTGAAAGATTTTAGAAATATGTGTGTAGATTCCATTTCTTCCTGTGCTAATGGTGATTAAATTGTCGAATGTCCTGCAAAAACCACTCAATTTTTTGTGGAATTTCTCTAAAAAATGCATCTCAAAATGCTCAGGATTGATATGTAACTCACTAAAATCCTACCTGGATCTGATACCATGTGATCATTTTGATCTATAGAAATATCTAGGATCCTTATATGAACTTGCAAATCAAATTTGATGCAAAACCAACAAAAAACCATTAAAAGAGAAGCAATTTACACGTGCAATGTGAACTAAAACAAGTTATTATTTGAATGTATAACATGAAATTATGTTAGTAATAGGTTTATATTACATATTAATTGGTTGATGAGGCTTGGGAAGCACAAAGTGACTGTACATACGAAATTGGCCAAATTCTCCTCAATCCCCCCTAGGTGGGCCAAACTTGCTCCAAATCAGCCGAAATGGCCACGAATTGTTGTGTGGACATGGATGAAGTGACATGGAGAAATAATGACTTGTTGGCATGCATGGGTGTGCAAAAATAGGTGAGTAAGAGGCTCTAGGTGGCATGAAATGCACCAATCAGTCCAAAATTAGACAAAATCCATCTTTAGTGCTCCTAGTCAACCAAACTGTCCACATTCAATGAATGGGAGTGCACCAGCAATGATGAGGGCACATATTTGGATGGTTGGATGAGCTAGAGCACTCATGTGGGTTTGAATTCCCTAATTTAACTGGTTATTAGTCCAACTAAGCACCCTAAGTCCAAAACCATAGTGTATTAATGCAAAAATGCAATCAAATTGACTAGGGACTTAGATTAAGGTACTAATGGCTTGGATTACTATTCTAAAATATGGTGTGTTTCTCTATGACAAACACAATATTTTTTATGAAAATATAGAATATTGTAGAGTACGATCTTACGATTCTAAATATGTAATTTTTCCTTAAAATGTATGTTTTATTTATTTATTATTGTTTTTCTAAATGACACACGTCAGTTTTAAAAAATAGATACATCGATTGTTTTCTATATAAATTTTGATTTCCTTCACCATTTCCCAAGAAAACTATATGGTGCACTAAAAGAGAGCGATCTCTACAATATTATATATAGAATCAAGGATTTCATTAATTTTTTCCCCTAAAGTTTTGCACCCGCACATAACGTTTTCATTTCAAGATTTTCTCACTTCAATAATTAATAATAATTCATAATGTTTTGCTTAGTTTCCTTCAATGCAATTCTCGCATTGGTGGGTCAACTCTGCAAAACCCTCCACCATGCCAGTATTGGTAGTGTTCCCATATCAGAATTGCCCATACACACTTGACAGAGCCAAATGCATGCAATCTTGTTGCTCCATTTGGTTTTGCGCTCTTGGACCGAGAGTCACCAAGTTTTCGTGAACGACATTTTCATGTGACTTTCAACTCGACATAACTTGGTAACCGGAGGTCAAATTGATGAACCATAAACTCCATTGGTCTCCTAGAAGGCCATTACCTAGAAACCAATATACCATATACCTACAAAGAAACTAGAGTTTCATGAATTGCAAGTAGAAACACATAATTGTATGAATTAGAAGTAAAAACTCATACATGAATTACAAGTATATAGCCAATTATGGTTTCATCGATTGAAATAAATTCTCATACATAGATATGTTGTGTTATTTTAGTTTCTCTTATGTAGAACCACTTAGACCATATATCGAAGCTACAAGAGAAAATAGAAAAAAAACTAGGCTTTCATGAATTACAAACCATAAACCTAAAAACTAGGGTTTATAAATTTACACATATAACAACAAACTAGGGTTTCATAAAGTAGAAATTAACATACATATAGATCATGTTCTAGTTTAGTCTCACTTATGTCGAAATACTTAAACCACCTACCTAAGCTACATGCATAAATATAAAAAAAAAACTAGGGTTTCATGAACTACAAACCACAAACCTAAAAAATAAGGATTACAAATACCTAGACCATATACCTAATCTATAAGAACAAATGTCAAGAAAGATAGGGTTTCTTGTAGAAACCACAAACTTAAAAGCTAGGGTTCACATATTTAGACATAGAACTACAAACTAGGGTTTATGAACTCATTAGATTTATATCATTATATTTGTTAGTCTCACTTAACTAGAAACTAGTAGACCATATACCGAGAAGATATATACCTAAACTACAACATAGCTAGGGTTTCATGAACTACATTGGATGTAATTTCCTTTCAATTATGCATGTGGTTGAAGAATGTTAGTGGTGTTGATGGGACGTTATCATCATATCGTACAAATTCAACCTCTTTTGCAACCAACATACATTGACATAGACCCCAATCAATCCACATTTCATGAAGATAGGATTGTCATACTAAGAATGATTTCCATCCAAGTCAAAATGATTATGAGAGTCCAAAACACTAATTTCTAGCTTTCCAAAATGAGTGTACAATCCCAAATGCAAGTACTAATGATAAACAAGAGTTGAAATGGAACTTTGAATTGGTGAAAGGCACTGTCAAAAAAAAGTATTTCCATCCAAGCATTTAGCATTATGAAATTCCTATATTTCACTTTTTAGCTTGTCAATACAAATCTACAATATTTTAAGTAAACATCAGTGATAAACAATTCTATAAGTGCCAAGTTTCCAAGCCAATGGGACTCTTAAACCAAATCAAATTTCCAGTCAAGTAAAATGTCTTATGACAGTCCAAGATGTAATTTCCAGTCAAGTAGGAATGATAACAAGTATATTCACTTGGATTTTGATGACACAATGACTTGCAAGCAATTCAAGGCCTTTTCTTGTATTTTGCCAAGTTATGGATGTTTATCTACCACTGTAAAATTTGTTTAAGTATGGTTGGGAATGATTGTTTAGATACAGTCCCTTTAGGGTGTCTTTGTGCCACTTTAAATTGAGTTTTGGACAAATTTGAGGTGAGCTGTTAATGAGTGGATAAGATAGGAAGGCAAGGAAGTGACCTTAGAATAGGATAGGTGGGTAAGAGGGTTATGAGGGCTGCCATAAATAGGATATTACAGACAAGAATTAGGCAAGCTGAGAGGAATTTAAAGGACAAAATAGTGACGAAGTTAGCCTTGTGTTAGGGTCTTAGCATGCTAGGAGGTTAGGGATATGGATAAGGGATAATTTAGGGTAGATTAGGATGCGTTAGTGGTGTTATAGGGCTATCCAAAATGGATATTATAGTCAGAGATATAGAGAGATTTGTGGGAGTCTAAGTAGTGTGGAAATGAAAGGAATAAACCTTTCTTTAGAGAGAGGGAAAGGTTGGAGTCTAGGGCAAGGAATTTGGCAAGGGTTTGGATAGAATATAATGGTTTAGGTGTGTCTTATGGTTTCCTAATAGGTAGTATTATAGTCTAGTTTTATAGACATTCCTAGGGTTAGTAAAGGTTAGAAAATGGAGTAGAAGGCCTATTGATATGGACAAGGTAATTCCAAAACACATTTAATAAATTTTTAGCTTCTTTTCACTATGATGATTGAATGGTAACTATGGTATAAATATAGGGTTGATACTCACTATGCATACATTTCCCATCCTTTCCCTCATTCCTTCATTTATAGCATGTTAATTTTTTCTTATCAACTCTAGGCATAAGCCTATTATACATCCTCTTTCTCTCATGATTTTTGAATGTATGATTTGTGGAAGATGAGCTATGTTTTACTTATTTGACTATGGTTTATAAAAGGAGTGCTCATGAAACTCTAACCCTATCTTATGTGAAGTAATCCATGCTTAAGCTTTGAAGTATTTGATTTGATTAGTCTATAAATAATATGTGGCATATGACTACAATCCTAGGCATGCTCATATACAAAAAAAAGGTACGTTATAAGAGGCTACAAAAGATGGTTAGGCACAGTTGGTGTTAGGGTTTCATCATTCATTCTAAAACATAGGTTATGCATGCTAACCCCAAAACACTATTTGGGTTAGGGTTTCCTCATTTATAATAAATCCTAGGTTATGCATGCTAACCTTTAAAATTAATTTAGGGTTAGGGTTTCCTAGTTGATTCTAAACCCTAGGTTATGCATGCTAACCCTTAAATCGTTAAAATTGCAACAAGTAAAATAGATCGTTAAAATTGCAAGTGTTCAACAATAGTATAAAAAATATGTATGTATTCAATGATAGTAAGCAATGTAAACTTCATCTTCAAATGATATGAATTGCCAAATTTATCAAAATCAATGTTTGCCAAGTAGATGTAAAAAATTCAAGCCAACAACAGTCATGCTCAATATGATTCTCAGCTCATCAATACTATGAAATTTCCAGTCAATCGAATGGTAAGAGAAGATCATTCCAATATCAATTTCTATCTTGCAAAATGAGACAATAATTACTATGAAAATACCTAAGGAAAACACACTACTACATTTCGATCCAAAATCCGACGGTTACTTCCGACGGCGCATGGATTTTTTCTTTTAAACCTACCAAAAATCAGAAAGTTAAATTTTTTTTTTTTAATTTTGGTCATAAGCGTCACTTAAGCGATGGCTAGGCTCATAAGCGTCGCTTAAGCGACGACGTATAAATTGATCAATCATTTTAAAATTAATTTATAAGAACAGTATCACTTTGGAAATAAAAAATAAAGAGTTTAAATATCATTAACAAAAATATTTATAATAAAGAGAGTATTTTTCCAAAATAGATGTTAGTTTACGGGGGTAAATAATTACAAGAGGGACATATTTTAGTTGATTATAATATGTTAGAGAATAATATGTTATATTTTATAATATGTTATATTTTAGTTGATTATAATATGTTAGAGAACAAGAACAAAGAGATGACACTTTTCTACGGTTTGAAAGTTTAGTCATTATATGGATAAAGGTAAGGAAAAGTTTCAAAAGTTTAGCCTAACCTATGGATATAAGTAAATTCATTTTTTATTTAAATATATTTTAATAAACTTAGTATGTAAAATAACATGATGAATTAATATGTTATTTATATGAAAT
>LPNX010145775.1:28378-44319 GCA_001517045.1 Pseudotsuga menziesii
TTCATTGCATATATAGGCCCATTACTAGGCCGACCCAATATTACACAAGCAATTAACCCTATATATACCCCATTAGGATTATAATATAGTATCCCATTTTAAAATATTTGTAATTAATGGATTTGCATGTGATGACACTAAGTTATACTATTTTTTTTAGATTTTCATTTTCTTGACACGATTGGTGATTATCCATAGATATGTATTTAATTATTTCTAGTGTCAATCCTCTAGATATTCATGTCCTATGATTTCATGCATTCTTATGTCTTCTCAAATTTGTTGTAGTTGTCATTTTTAATACCAAATGTCATGAACCCGGTATAAAATAGCATGCTAAACCAACATATACATAATGTGCATTCACGATGTCGAGCATATCTCTAAGAATAATAATGATGGTGAGTTTTGTAATAACTCTTTATACATTAGGATAACAACTCCCAAATAACCCAAGTACATTAATATATCCAAATCATAAGTCCATGTGTACAATAGTTCCTACATTGACCTCTATATATAATCCTCACTCATTTCCCATGTAGTTCCACTACTAGGTTGACCCACTATTGCATATACATATAACCTCATGTATTCCCTATTTATAGTCATAATGCTACTTTAGCCAGTGAAACTCATAGGTTTATGGGGAAAAATATCATTCTAAATCCAAGTAGGCCTATTTTTAGCCCACATTCGGAATCAATAACATATTTTCTAATATAGCCAATAAACACATCATCGAGGAACAAAAAGGGGATATTCTGCTTTATGAACCATGGGCTCTATGTGAAATTCATTCTTACTTCCCTCTCGCACTCGCACAGTCTACAATTGTTGATCACCTGCACGCTCAATGCCCAAAGTTGGAGCAAGGGTTTGAAGCACAGTTTACAATTGTTGATCACCTGCACGCTCAATGCCCAAAGTTGGAGCAAGGGTTTGAAGCACAATTTGCAATTGGAGCAAGGGTTTGAAGCGTCTTTTTCCTTTGCAACGATATTTTCCTGGGTGTGGGTACGGGTTTGGTTAGAAATAGTTTCCCAAGAGCGCGCAGGCAAGAAGAAGAGCAGCTACAGGTCACGGAATCGCTGGTGGAGGCAGAGGATTTGGGGTAAGTTTGAAGCCATTGAATCTGCGAGTTTTTGTTGGATCATTCTCCCTTTAAGGTATGGCTGGAAAAAACTCTGTAGGCTTTAAGCAGTATAATGAATTTGTGTTTATGCAGTATAAATTAGAAATTGTCTTGATGCATTGCCAATATTGCATTTCCGAGATGGAAGTACTTGTATGTAGTAGGGGAGGGGAGTACTCGTCTATCTAGTCGATGCAGAGCTCTGGTCAATCCATAACCTATAAACTCTGGTTGGTAATGAGAAGCTCTTTCTTCTCAGTTCAGTTTTTAAACCCTCAAAAAAAAATGAATACTTACAACAAAACCCTTTTCACACTAGAACAAAAGAACCACCCCCACCTCTATATGATTTGTGAGTAAAAATGGCTCCAACTATTTGACATTTGACAACATCCATAAATCTGTTTCTGCAACTTCCATTTGAGAAAAGGAAAACAGATCTGATCTGCTTCACACTGGAACAAGAGAACCATTCCACAAAATAACTTTGCCCACCTCTACACAATTGTGGATTGTGGAGAAGAATAGCCTGAAATACTTGGCATTAGACAACCACCATGAGTTGTATTCCTCGATTTCTATGCCAGAAAAGAAAGCAGCACTAGGGATTATCTGGGGATAAATCACTATGTAAAGCAAATAGTTTGAGTTTGTCTTTCATCGCCTCGGTTTCACTGCCATACTCTTTAAACCTATATTCTTCTTGCTTGAATGCCACGGGTACCTTCCCTTCACTGTAGCAAATTGAACATAGGCTAAAACAAGAATTCACCTCTTTGAATCTTGGTCCTATAATTGGATAGGAGAAAACTGCACAGGTTAGCCGACCATGACGTACCCTGCCACCTGCCTCAAGCTTCACTAGGGTGTTCATGATGCCAAACCCCCAGTCTGGATCATCAAACATTTCCAAAAACTTGGGAAATGAGATACTTGCAGTATCATCCTCTCCATGAACTTCCATCATGTCACTCACTCCTTCTGATGGAAGATAGACTGCCCTTAACAGTCTAATTTAGGAAGTTGCATCTAGCTTCCCAATCTGTGCACCAATACCCTTTGTTGAACGCCATACTAAAGCATCGAAAGCATAACGCTTTCTCTTCTCTGGGGGACCTGCACAAATGGGGGCAAGAATGGCACAAAACAAGCCCAGATCAACTCTACCTAATCCACTCCCGTCCAATACAGCTAACACCCTTTCATTCACTGTCTGTGTTCTTTGCAATGTGTATCAAGCTGTGACTTCTCCTCTGCATCTGGTTTGGGTGCCTCTCCCCACTCTGCTATGTGATTTACCATGCTTTTATTTAATCTACTAAATATGAGGCAACTCACCAGCTACATGAGTTTATACTCCTTCATCTGTCTGGTATGATAACTTTGTTCTGCTCAATGCTCAGCTTTTCCATCATTTGGTAGTGTGTTTAAAATGGTACAAATGCATAAAGGGAGAAATGGCAACGTCCAAGATGGAAGGTCAAGAGATAGAAGAGTTATAATTATCTGAGAACCTTGTCAGCATTCAATTGCAATAACCAAGAGCAAATGGAGAAATAAATGCTCTCTTCCTAGTCAAGGATCAAGTTTTCATATTGGTTCTAATTGCAATGTAATTTTTGCAGTTTTAGTTGATACAGTTATTTGGCTATTATAACTTCCTATACTATACCTGCAAACTTATGATTCAGATTGAGGATTTTCCATTTCATGGCACACATAATATGATATTGTGAAACATAGACAAGTTCATAATTTTCAGAGAGCCCCCCAAGTCATATTTATAGTAGTTAACATCCCTTATCTTTGCTACAAATTCACTGACGGGCTCAGAAGGAGCGAAAGTTGAAACTAGAAGTTGTAGCTTTTCAAGTGTAATATAGTACTAGTACTATAGTTTCCTCATATTTTATCCTTGATTTGGGTTTTTTTCATTATCTCTTTGCTCTCAGAAGCTACGTGTTCTTTTTTGAAATTTATAAAATTTTAAACTTTAAACATCATTCCTACATTCTTTAAATTTCAAACATCAAAGCATAGGCAATTTTTTTGACTTTCCAGTGATTTTACCATGTGATATTTAACTCATGTAATTCTTGTTGTGACAACAATAACCCTGCTGCAATAGTCTACAACCTTGATGCAATGACCCTGCAAGCTACACAATGTTGCAAGTGACCTACCCACAACTGCCATGGAAACTGCTTAGAATAATTCAATAATCTCTCCTGTTGTAATTAAATTCCCATCTTCAATGATGGTTCTGCTTGTCTAACCTCGAAATACTTATTTGACTCTATTCTTCAGATTTCGTAGTCAGTCTGTAGATGAACTATCAGTTGAGACTATTTGGATTGCCTCATGTATGCCTGACTCATCTAGTTTTGATGGCTTGTAAGTCTTATTTTTAAATTAATTTGTAGAACTTCCTTTTGTAATGATTTAGCAAGAATACCCTTCCAATAGATTACAATGAAATGTAGCCCCATGGGTTTGGGGGAGCAGTTGTTCTGCCAAAGTCTTCTAATTCTTTCCCTAGCCCCAACTGCCTTGGAATGGCCCACTTCCATGACAAAAATGTCTCAGGAGGTCCAAAATGTGTTTCTAGTGGATTAGAACCTTGGTGGGTGGAGTATATTCACCCACACTTAACCATTGAACCAAGACCCCATTGATCCCAGAATAGTTTTCCCAAGTTAATCTTAGGCATATAAAACTATTAATATCATATGTAGATTTTGTCTCAATGTCTGACTGTTTCTGCGACTACAAGCCTCCCTTTGATATGGTGAAACTGCTTGTGTGGGTCTTACCATCTGTCATAGGCTCCCATGAGAATTACCTACCATTTACAGACTCGGTGTTTGTCATATCATATATGATTGCTGTAAAAACCTACTAGTTTGATTATTTTCTGGTTCGAACATTCCCATCATGTCTGAACACCATCTCCATGGAGTCTGATGCTATTTTTGGCCCCTGTTCATACCTTATTTTCTTCCATTGCCTGATCCTGAACCATCTGATCGAGCCACCATTCACATTGCTGATGTTTTTCACATTAAACAGAGTTTTTAGCATAAAAGTATTAAATATTTTTTCCAGTTTTATATTATTTATATTTCTCCCATGAAATGCATCTCCTTTGCAGCAAAATGCCTCCCTTAGGTAGGCGTGCAACACTTCAAACAAACAATTTCCCTGTGTGTGTGTGCAATGTTCTGTCAACAAGTTCTTGATTTCACATGTTTGACCCAAAAAAAATTTCTCTCCTGTGTTTATGTGCCCACAATATCTTAAATGTTCACTGTGACTTCTGGATGCCCTGAAGGCTAAAACTGGGCACTAATCCCCTAGATGGCAATTAATCTTGGCTCTTATACTGTGTAACAATATACATAGAGTTGCAGAGAAAGGTTTGATACATTATAAATTTATATAATAAAGTACATCCTAATTGTGGACAGCAATTAGTGGGCAAATCAGTTTGACAGGTTATAACAATTGGATGTGCATTTATAGACTACTATCCTTTTGAATAAATATTGGCATCATAATTTTGGTGCCAGAGAGAAAGATATTGTCTTTGTCATCTCAATGGTCTAAGCCTTTCTTATTTTAGATTGGAACAGGAAATTTGAATTTTTTGCCAAATGTCTATCACATCTTGTCTTTGCTCGGTTCTATTTAAGTCTTCTCATGGAGGTATCACTTTTATGCTTTTAAAGCACTTGGATTTGCTACAAATTATTTGGCAA
This sequence comes from Pseudotsuga menziesii, assembly GCA_001517045.1. Taxonomy (NCBI): domain Eukaryota; kingdom Viridiplantae; phylum Streptophyta; class Pinopsida; order Pinales; family Pinaceae; genus Pseudotsuga; species Pseudotsuga menziesii. The sequence continues at coordinate 33,272 of LPNX010145775.1, forward strand.
TGACCATTTAGTTTTGTCATTGTAGTGGAAGAAAGCTTGTAAAGAAACCTCCCATATATTTCTGAAACGTTTGTGTTTTTAGCTATAGGGGATCTTATTTCAAATTGTTCTATTTACATCATCGAATTCAAGTTTAAAGTATGTAGTGGATATGTCATATACATTGTTGGCAATGCTATTGACTTTGGAAATATCTTGTGGCAGTTTGGAAAAGTTCAGATCACAGAAGAGGAAAGACTCCATGCATTTACCCTCGCATATGATGCTGGCAGGAAATTTGTTGAAGGTTGTGCTAAGTGTACAATGTCTTCTTTACAACTTGTTAAATGATTGGCAATTTGTTCAATCGTGGAAATAAAAATATGCTTAGTATCACCTCCATCCTGAAGTGCTAATCTGTTTATAACTTTATATTGGCTAAGCCTCCTAATATTTTCATGTAACTCATATGCTTGCTTTCCAAAATTTTCAGGGACGGGGTATTCTTTACCTGCTAGATTGGATGAAAAAATATTATCAGGCCATTTGTTGCGTTTGTGTTTGGAGCACCAGAATCTTTCCCACTCGTCCTGTGCAAGATATAATATTTACAAGGTTAATTAACATTAATTATTGTTGAGCATCTGGTTTTATTTAAGAACATACTGTAAGGATGAATATATATTAAAGTTTGTTTTTATCACAATTTTTGGTTATGTGCAGGATTCCAATACATATGAGATGGCATTAATGGTAGAACCCCTTTTGAGACTTCAGGACAGGGTTAATCTGCTCCTTAAGGAATGGCCTGAACATCCAGGGTTGCAGCAGATTCTACAAATTAATGGGACTCTTCTGGGCATTTCTCTTAATTCTCCGTTGATGAAAGTTCGTTTCTTTGTCCAAGGAAGCAAATCGTAGCTTTATTTATGATCTCTTCATAATACAGTTTGGATAATTTATTTTTCAGATTGTACTTTAATTTTGAAAAACATAAAACATGCTTTTTGCAGGCTCTCATTGGTGTGCAATTTTTGCTCCATAGATCACAACAATGGGAGGAAAATGCTCCAAGAATGTTTTCTTTATCAGGTATTCAAGGTTCTTGTTTGGTGGAAGTTCTTTGCATTCATTTCTGTTGGAACTCACAGGCTTATTAACTTGTGCAGATGAACTCAATCCATTGTCATCTTTAGTGAGTCGGTGGAGGAAGATTGAATTTGAATGCTGGGTTACATTTCATTGTAATCTATTGGAAGGGTATTCTTGCTACATCATTACAAAAGGGAGTTCTACAAATTAATTTAAAAATAAGACTTACAAGCCATCAAAACCAGATGAGTCAGGCATACATGAGGCAATCCAAATAGTCTTAACTGATAGTTCATCTGCAGACTGACTGCGAAATCTGAAGAACAGAGTCAAATAAGTATTTTGAGGTCAGAGAAGTGGAACCATCATTGAAGATGGGAATTTAATTACAACATGAGAGATTATTGAATTATTCTAAGCAGTTTCCATGGCAGTTGTGGGTAGATCACATGCAAAATTGTGCAGCTTGCAGGGTCATTGCAGCAAGGTTGTAGACTATTGCAGCAGGGTTATTGTTGTCACAACAAGAATTACATGGGTTAAATATCACATGGGAAAATCACTGGAAAGTCAAAAAAATTGCCTATGGGTCCCACACCCCTCATAGGCACTGGGGAATTTCTGAGAAGTTCTCGAGGCTTTCCTATGTTTTTGTGAGTTTCTGGTATGGGAACATTGGCAGTTTTTTTGTGCAGCAAAAGTTTCTTCTTATCAATGCGCTGCTATAGTGTTTTGGTTTAACTTGGTACCATCTCCGAGGTGGCCAGATCTATCATCATTACCTGCCTCCATTTTTTATGGGTTTTTGGAGGGAGTCAGGTGATATGGGAATGTGACCTCCATTCTCTACGATGAACGCTCAAAACTTATTCCTTGTACCAACTGTCACCTTGTTCTGTTATCTTGACAGCATCCTTATTACCTTTACCTATCTTGTCATCTGCATCAACCACAATATCTTTCCAGGAGGGAGAGGGAGAATTTGAATGGGGGTGGGTAGGTATTATTAGACTACTAGGACTTGACCTGTCCTATACATTAATCTTGTTAACACTGAAGGAAGGATTACATACAATGTACAGAGGATTGTTGTCGCTTGACCCTCCTTCCACAATACCTCCCTGAAAAATTCTCTATCCTCTATGTCGCCAGCAGCCCTACGCTGATGATACCATCTCCTACAGCCTTGTTCAGTTACAGGAAAAACTTAGCTCTGCAATGCCATAATTAATTTGCACCCAATGCTCTCTTAGGATTTTTTGTGGAAACTTTACAAATGTGGATCCATTCATGAGCTCCTTAATCATCCATGGAGGCTCATTGCATTTCTCTAATTGGTTCTTCTTACCATCAATCTCTCTAATTCTTGTACAGGCACAGCTAGAATATATGTTTTCAGTTACTAGAATGAACCTTTGTAAGTTGTATACATTTGGGTAATTTTTTGTTGTTATTTTATTATATCATTTTTTTGGTTCTTCTTGTAAAGTGTTGGTTTTTTTCTTTTAAGTAGACTTGGCCAACAAAAGAAGAACTGGCAGAAGCTGATAAGTATACTAAGAAAAAGAAGTTGAAGAGGAGGACTCTACCACAAGGCATGTCTGATTATCAGGTAATAAATTCCATTATCTTCTTTTCTCTAATTAGGAACTTATTGTATGACCGGCCAGAGATTATTAGTTTAGGGTTGGGATAAGATTTGAATATATTTTATATGGTTGCTTCAATTCACAGGTGGTTGTGCATGCAGGCTGCATGGATTGTTGATGAAACAGATGATGATAATGATACAGATTGTGAAAATGAGTTCGTGGACAGTATGGTGTTGGATAAAGATGAACAAGGAGATGACAATGTTGAAGAAGCTTCTCTTGCTAGAGATGACGTTTCTGTGTCATTTACTCTGAAAGATTATGATGAACAGATGCAAACTGATATGATGGATGTAAGTGAGAAGGTTTTGGTAGATTTTTTAGCTCTTACATGAGCATTTTCTATAATGACTTTTCAAACTTTACGAACAACTCAGCTTAATCAGTTTGGTTGAAAGATTTAGAATTTTAGCTAAAAGAAATGTTGCACAGTAGCTCAAACGTTATAGTATCATTTCAATGGGAGCTTTCTCCTCACTCAAAATAAAAGTGTGGAGTTTCTCATGACTGGATGCATTATTTTCCATTTATGTTTTTTCTTCAAACTGGTCGTAGATGGCAGTAATTAAAGGCTGCTACAGCAAAAATACAACCTGCCATTTGCAACATCAACCTGCTTTCTATCATTAGTATCAAACATGTCTGTTAAAGGCAAACGTATGGGAGAGGAATGTAACTGCCTCTATGAGTTGGAGCACGTGGTGGCCTCCTTCTCGTTGACTAGGGAAAGTCCAGGGACTTATCATTGCTCTGGGGTATACCAATATTGGGGATTATCGCTGTCCCTCTCCTCTTGCGTTTCTGTTGCATACCACAATTTTATCCTATTTTCCAATGCCAAGCAGGTGACACTTCATCCTTGCAAGGGAATTATTTTGGTTAAGGTTGCAATGGAGACTGACCGATAACCTACTTGTTGCATATGATTCTGGTACATTGCAGCAAGGGATGAAGTGGAATTATCCATTTTCAGTACATATCCTGTAGGAAAAGGGCACTGTTAAAAAATACAACTAAGACTCAAGAAGAGAGTTTCAACTGAAAATCACTTTCTCACAGCACCTTAATGCTATCCTCTGTTGTTTCTCAAAAAGCTCACATGCCTACTGCTATAAAAAAAATACTCCCTGGTTTGCTCCAAACAGTCGGTTATCTATCAAAAATGCAAAATGAAGTGTGAAGGATGGCCTATAATCATCATAAAAGAAGTTTTATGTGCCATATAGCCTTCTTATTAAATGACCCCACAATTTTTGCCCCTTTTTTTTTATAAATTATAATGTTTTTGTCTTAAATTTGTGTTTTCAAATAGGTCATGGAACTACCTGAAACGGATATAAATGGCCACAAGAAAAGGCCATGAGGGGACCCAGCAATCAGAAATGCATTTCGCATTGCCTAGATCATGATGGTGTGCCTGAACAAAGATTTCTGGTACGAAATGTGTTTCCTGCTCTTGGCAACAGAGACACAACCTGTAACATTTTGCAACCTATCTATGATTCTGTATCCAATTTGTGGCCATTTTATTATAGTTGATGTTGATCACTAGGCAAATTATTGTGAAGGATGGTAATCATAGTAGCATACTCTACAGTATCAATGAGATTCTCAACAGAAAAATTGACATTCCAGAACTATTTTCAGGGATGGTAAGCATATTCTACATGATCAATGAGTTTCTCAGTAGAAAAATTGACATTCCAGAATTGTTATTTTCTTTTGGAATGAGGCTATTTATTGTAGTTCATTCTAAAATGAGTGATATAGAAGGAAACAACAAAATTTGAGGGGGCCAGTTGTCTACCAACTAGAAAACAAAATGGAATGGGGCACATCAGACTGGATGTAGTCTTGTAGATCAGGGCCAGAATAAAAAACAGGCCATGTGAGTGCTGAGATTTTTGGTGCAACAATTCAAATCTAAGTATTCACAGAAAGTGACCTGATCACCGGGCTCTGATGTCATCTTTTGTGACCAGAGATGGAGCTAGATGTGGAGTATATAGTATAAAGTGCTTTTTAATAAATCTAGAGAAAATTGCATTCCAAAGTTCTGAATTTATATTACATTGAAGGTCATTTCCTTCAGAGCAGGAGCTCATAATTGTTGAGAATGTTCCAGATCCTCTTGTCAGGGAGCAGGTTCATCTTTTATTTCAGCTCTGTTATTATTGTAGATTCTGGGTATGCTTGTTGCTATGCTCAGGGAAATTTTTGAAAGTTGAATACTAGTGTTTGTAATTATACAAACATAAATTTGATCAATTAATGAAATGCTGGATGAATCTTAAATGACAAGGTCCAGTTGTTGCTACCAGCTGGAACAGTGGACATAGAATCAATGCTTGAGATTGCAAATAAAAACCAATGTTTCATGAGCAAAATGAATGTAGCCCACAAGAGAATTTTATGAAGGGTTTGTCTGGCAATACAGGAAAGCTCTTTTATTTTTGTATTTTCTACATAGAAATATCAAAGCAAGGATGCTCTGTCTGATTACATCACAGGTATACTTTCAACTCAACAAACACAGTTGCACAAGGATCCGAACTAGCTATCATACACTCTTGACCAAACCTATATGAAACATTCACCCCTCTATGTATCCAGATTGGGGTTTGAGGATTCTTGCAGAAAGAAACAAGAAATCCAAAATAGATACTATAGAATATTGCTTGCAATACCGATTGATTGAACAAATCAAAGGTGTGCCTTATCCGGGTTGAGTACAATTCCACCAGATAGTGTTTGGCCAGATCCAACACATGAAGGGTTCCATAAGAGGCTGCCCCAATCGAGACTATCCTCTGAGTTGAAAATTGGTCCACCACTGTTAGCATTCTCAAGGTTGCTGACATCACTAACAATATCCTTGGGGGTTTTACATTTCAAAATAGGGGTATGTAAAATTTCATCCTGTGGAAAGGACAGGTTTGCAGGGACATCAAAAAGCAAAACTGAATCAGAGTCTTCATCTGCAAAATCTCCTATAGACTCGAATACAAATCCAAATATTAATAATAAAATACAAATCCAAATATTTTTTTTTTTTTAAACTTCACTTCCATCGCTTAAGCGACGGTTATACATGTCGCTTTTCCGATGCTTTTTTCTTATATCCGTCACTTAAGCGACGGATCCTCATGTCGCTTATCCGACGGTTACAGCCTATATTCGTCGCTTCACCGACGGCATGAAGGTTAATTTTTTTTTTTTAAATTGACTAGTCGTCGCTTATCCGACGGCTCTGCTGTCGCTTAACCGATGGCATGAAGGTTATTTTATCAAAAAAATTTCACTACCGTCGAAAATATTCTGTTGCTTAACCGACGCTTGACATTTAACCGATGGTAACTTAAGTGTCGTTTAACCGATGGTTAATTAGGTGTCGGATAACCGACGACAAGTTTCCAACGCTTAAAAAAAAATCATAGTGTCATACATGCGACAGGGAAGTGTCGAAAATCCGACATGACAGACGTCGGATTTTTGGTCAAAATGTAGTAGTGACAAGTGCTTTCTATTGAAATTTGGAGAATGAATAAGACTGTCAAACCAATGATAACTCTCAACCAAGTATGACTATCACAAAATGTTATTTGGTATTTGGTATTTAAAAGTATCATTGTTATTGTACATGTTTATGCAGTTGGTGGGGGGATATTGGGGAGGGGGATAAGGTTTGGGATGGGGTGGAGGGATGGGTGAATGTGGATGGATGGCGTATCGTGGTCAGAGGGGGGAGGGTGGAAACGTAGGAAATTGCAAGGGAGGGGGTGGATGGGTGGGGCAGGATGGAATGAGAGAAGGCTGTGACGAAGAAGGGGGAGCTGGATGGAAGTGTGGTGGTGAATGGGAGGCAAGGGATGGATGGAACGGGGTGGGGAGGGATTAAGGCAAAGGGGCATGTATGCCAGGGGTTACACCTAGCATATATGGTGGGAAAAAGGAATTCAATGGAGAGATAGTGACACCGACGTGCCTACGGTACTCAGACATGCATACATATTCATGGCCTCATATATTAGTACATAAAAAACATAACTATACAAATCTAAGCCATCAAAACTGAAATTAAATTTATACTTTATTACATGATAACTACTCACAAGGGGATATGTTGATCCTCGATGGGGATGGCTGGTCACTCACTCCTGTGGACAACTATGCAAACACAAAATATTTAGATTCAATTACTAAATATTAACTACATTGGATGACAATATTTACTACTAACATTAAATTTAATTACTGAAAGAAAAATACCTATGTGTATGGTGTCGCGATGTCCTCTACAGTTGCCATGGCTCCATCTAGGTTGAAGGAACCAACGTCCTCGCACCCAGGTGTTGGAGACTTGGCACTGAATAGATGTACATTAAAACAAATCAAGTCAGCAACATATGATTCTAAGTTAAATTTATTATAAATTATGATATTGTATAACATATAATCAATACTTGAACATTAAATAAAACAATAACTAACCTAGTGTAGGTATATCTCTGTAGCTACAAATGTGGTATGCCTCAGAAGGTACCCTATGGCACGTCTAACAGACTCATGGATCTCATCTAGCTCTCTACCTAACCCAGGGGGTTGAGGAAGCGGGTTTGGCTCTTGCCTAAGTGCAAGAGGTCCTTTGAGTGGGTTCTGATGGGTGTGAGGTCGATCTTGGGCTGATCCAAAACCGATGCCTTGGAAATCGAGGATGTCGAAGTAGTTCACATGGAACCCTAGCACAAATGCTGCCCATAGTTTCCTGAGAAAATACTGTGGGACCTCAACATTGTTGCATGGAGGCTTGTCAAAAACCATGAACCATATATTCCTCCATTTTTCTCTCCATGGATGGTAATTACACCAATCCATTCAAACTCGCCTCTTCCTCACATCTGGAGGTTGTCCTATTCTCGGATCTTTAAATTTGCTCTACAGTTGGGATTTTGTGATAATTAGGTTTTTTATATCTTGTTTGGATATACCAGTGTTATAATGTTCTCTCATCTAAGCCCTATATTAGCTCAAATTGGTTATCTCACTGTGGGAAATGTTGATGGACTATATTATGTTTTGTAGTGATGAGGTGAGGAAAACCTGAGAGGGTTCCCTAGTGTTCTTCAGTTCATCACTCAGTATTAGTAATTGGTTTAAATCCCCTTGTAATTCATCTTCGGGGTTTTCTTCATTTAATTCACGGTTTTCTTCCTTTAATTCGGGGTTTATTGGGTCCTCTGATTAGTTTGTTTCACCCCTTTCTTGGGATGGTTCATTGGTATTTTTCATTCTGTGTAGGTAATTTGTATCTGCAATATCAAATTATTTCTATTTCAAAATCATTTGCAAATTTTTTAAATTTTGTATTTTATTTGAAAAACAATAAAAAACATTAAAATAAAAATAAAAATGCAAGTAGTGCTCCATCTACCTTACTCCAACATCATGGGTGTCATTGTAGGCTTGGACACTTTGTGTGGGCTTCGTGGGTGTCGTTTTAGCCTCCTTGGACACCATTTTCAGTGGCTTATGCACTCGCGGGTCGGTTGTGAATTAACAAAACCGTTCGCTATTTTTTTTCACACAAGGACATGCGTGCGTCCATGTCTGCGAACGCACAATGCATGTGTGTGCATCCACATATGTTTTCATGCACATACACGCATGCATGTCATTAGGGGTGTGCGTGCTCCTATTGTCCACTCCAAAAATCCGGCGTGGAGGTTCGCCACTGCTGAAGCCGAAGTGCGTGCACGCATCCAAGGGTGTGTGCATGTTTATGTTTTTTTCCACTTGTGCACTCCCACTGCATCATAATTGGGTAGGATCTTCTTGAGTGAACCTTGGAGTGTTTACATATCAGACCAAGTCTTTATGAAGGGACAATAACCTAGACAACAACTACACTAACAAATATAGGAGAAACTAGAATATACCCATGCCTTTCATCACACACATACAGAAGCACACACCTACATGCATATAGCCCCAAATACTCCATGAGGTCACTTGCATCAGAAACCTAGAGCATCTTCTATCTTGATCTCACTTCCTTCAATATTCTAGAGTGTATTAAAAGAATTGGCAACATTAAAGAAGTTTCCATTTTTTAAATTATTTTCTTTATCCTCTTTCGACCATCTACACCAACAAATTTTTCATGGTATGAAGCAAATTTAGGAGGATAGTGAGTATTTGAAACACCACTACCTAAAAAGGAGGGGATTACCAAACTCTTACTAGAGCCAAGCACTACAAATTGTGAAAAGTTAGGACTCATGGGATATAAAGAGCTACTTAGGTAAAACATGTTGGGGGTTGATGTCGAAGGGTTGAGCCCAATGGGTCAAGGGAATGGCCACCGCTAGAGCTTCACTAGTGGAGATTTACTTGATTTATTTTTTATTTGCCCATAAATCGATGCATCGTCATTAACATTCTTAACCTATGGGAATTTACATGCAATAGGGTTAATATGAGGGTAGACTAGGGCCATAAGAAAGTATCCATAGATGCAATGGTCAAGGATTTTATAGAAAAATAAGGAGTTGTTGGTTGGTTAACATAACAAATAGGATAAAAAGGTTTTTTTCCTCCAAATCAAATCAAGGAAAAATCCTTGAGGCCTTGAAATAGGTTAACTATGTAAAACCAAGCTTGCAATCTAGGGTTATAAAACATTTTTTGTTTTAGGTAGGTAACCTCGCCTAAGGGGGAAATTAGATTTTGAACTTTAGGCTGAAATTACACAGATAGATCAAGTAACTCAATCCAAACAACAAAGATATTTTAGCCTTCTTATTGAATAAGAAGTCTAAAGTACAATCTTACATAACCAAGAGGTATTCTAGCAAATCCAACGACCATTATGCAACACTTTCTTAGCATTGTTTGCATCCAAAATATAGAAAAGAAAAATACCTTTGGTGGGGAAATGGACCTATATACAATGTCAATTGTAATACTCGTATTTTCCACATACTAGGGCATAAATCACCACCTTAGGGGGGATTTTCCCAACAAAACATCCTATCTTCCTTGCAGGTAGCCGTAAAGGTTTATTTTTTGGACAAGTACTCTCGGGTATATCTGGAGTCCCCCTTTGCCTAATTTAATCAACTCATACTTCACATTTAACTTAAAACATACCAAGATGCAATCGCAAAACATTCACTCCAAGCACATGCAAGCACATCGATTTTATTGATTTGACTCCATTTTAAGGCACTGGTCTTTTTTGCTTCATTTATACATTGTGTATCAGCTTTGTGATTTCGTGTGTTTATTTTTGTATCTCGTCATCTTTAATTGTCTATAGTTAAAATATTCAAACTCCTAAGTAACTGATTCAATTTAACATCATCACACTAAGAAATCATCCTTAGTAACTTAATAGGGTCTACCCCCCTTGGCTTTGTTAGGAGTTGAGCCTAAACGAAGGAGTCAAGAACAAGGTGACAGCCTTGACTTGAGACTTGCCCCCAAGGACACACCGAGTGGCTTGAAGATTTCTGCCACGTGATCCAGGTGTGCGAAAGGGGAAACACTTTTTGGCGCCGTTGAAACTACTTATAAAGATGATGAAATCAAACATCATTTATTTCAATATGAGGGATATGAGGTTCAAGTTTAGGAATTTTATCCAAGTGTTAACACATTCAACACAAACTTGGGAAGTTCTTCATAGGAACCATTGTTTCTCATAGCATTAGTCCTTAACACAACACGATAACTTTTTGAAGAAAGGACACAAGACCCCTCCACTTATGTTTAAGAGTCACAACCTCAATAGAAAAGTGAGATAAGATCAATTTGACAACAGTAACAACTACCCACATGTTATAAGATCTTAAGACCATCAAATCACTCAATGTCAAAAAAAAGGCCCCCAAATTGCAAGATTATATCTCTCATTAATATAATTTTATTTAATATTTATTCTCCATTCTCCAATAATTAGAAAATTAGTTAAGTCTTATTTTGTTTTTTTATCTTCTTTCCCAAATAATTCTATAAAAATAGAAACAATTAAGATTTCATTATAAAGTTTAGGAACACTCAATAATATATTCAAAATCTTATAAATGTAAAATAAAAATAAAAAAATCCATTTTTTAAATTTATATTTTTTATCTTAAATAATGATACCCAAAATAAAAATCTAGTATTTATAATAAAAAATCAAATACATTGTATAGAACATATTAAGATTCTTTGTTAATAACTACCATGAGGTGAACACACAAATGCAAGGACTAATAAGATCATCAGTACCAAATAAGATAAACACACAAATACAAGCACTATTAAAATGAATTATATATA
>LPNX010145775.1:44335-75908 GCA_001517045.1 Pseudotsuga menziesii
TTATTTTAAAATAAAAAAAATAATTTTATATAAAACATTAAAAATATTAATTTACTAGGTCCTACCCTACCATTAAGTTTATATATTTTATTTTTAAAAATTAATTTAACATTACTTGGTTTTAAATTCTTTATTCATAATTATAATTATTCTATAATAAAATAATTTTCTAAATTACGTTTTAAAATGAAGTGTAACATAAACAAATTATATATTTGGTTTGTATAATAATTATCTAAACTAAAATATCTTTTAATTATATTTATAAACTTTATTTAATTCAAAAAATTATTTAATATTTATTTATTTCACATTAATAATAAATTATATTTATTTTATTTTTAAAAACAATAATAATGATTTTTTAACATGAATATTATATTTTATAATTAATATTTTAAAATAAATTTATAAAATAATCTTTATTAAACTACTATATATTTTGAGTATGGACATTTCTTTAACATCGAGTGCAAGTGTAAGTAATATTATTTTTTTTCTAAAGTTGTGAATTGTTTTGATATTTAGACTTTGACTAGTCTAAAAAAATTGGGACATTGGGACATGAATCCATTGGAAAAAAGATAATGGCTTAAAAAAACCATTAGTTTAATAACTAATATCATCTCTATCAGAATCAACAAATGTCGGTAAGGAAACAATCATGGATCAACAAATGGATATTTCCTTAACCGGGTCAAAGCGTGCACATGAATCAGAAAATTCAGATTCAGATAAAGATAAAACATCTGTTCAGACAGCAGTGGAGCAGGTGAGTAAAGAACTGATTGTAGCTGCACCTCAGCAGGGGGGATGGACAGAAGTGAAAACAAATAAGAGAGGGAAGAAAGGGAAATTAGAGGATTATTATAAAATCCCTAATTCCTAGAAAACTCATGTAATATTATTGTTTTTTGTTATTTTTTCTGCAGACCTATGGTCTTGTCTAGGATGTGCTTATGCACCTACAGAATGTAATTTTGTATCGCCTCGGCTTGAAATAAAATTACACTTTTTTTTCTTGGAAAAAAAAAGATACAAACTTGTGCAAATAATTTTTTAAATATCCTTAAACGTGGAAGAAATTATTACTCCTCGTAAAACTTTAACAAACACTTCTTATGACCAATCTGGTTCCTTCAACACTTAATCCTTTTATTAGAAAATAGAGAGGGAGTGGAACGCTAAGATCAATACATGTATATTTTATAAAGAGGCATACGTGTTAAAGAGAAGTTACTCAATGATAAACAAAGAGGTCGACAAAGAAATCACAATTAGCTTTCACAAAGATGACAAGAGCTAGGATAGAAACTATGCACGAGGATATGGAACAATCAGAGATAAAGAATTATTCTCAAACAACCTTCTAACATGAAGCTAATTAATATTGAAGTCTCTCAAGTAATTGCGTCCTCTACACTCCAGTATGGGGAGATCTTGTAACGTTATTGGGCCGAGAGGCGTTTTATAGCCCAGTATGGGGGAGATCTTGTAAAGTTACGTAATGTTATGTAAAGTTATTTTTATTAATAACAAATAAATTTTTGAATTATAGGCCAAAATAAATTTCCCCCAAAAAAACCATCTAATATGGTGAAGATGTTGCAATATTCCTACCTAACAAAATAATTAAAAAGTAAAAATTTAATTATCCCTAAAAAAAATGGAAGATGTTGTAATATTCCTACCTAACAAAACAATAAAAAAGTAAAAAATTAATTATCCGTAAAAAAAATGTGGATTAAGAAAAAAACACAATATGGGGGAGATGTTGTAATGTTCCTACCTAACAAAATAATAAAAAATAAAAATTTGAATTATCCGCAAAAAAATGTTGGCTTGCACATGCTTTTAAAACTATGTGCACATGGTTTTAAAACCATGTGCAAGGCTTCCTAAACAACCCATGGTTTTATTGTACATGGTTTAGGACGGGCCTTGCAAATGGTTTTAAGACCATGTGCAAGGCCTTGCATATGGTTTTAAAACCAAATGTTGTAATGTTTGTTCTTAACAAAATAAAAAATAATAATAAATACTATATGTTGGCCATAAATAATATTAAATATTATTAATAATAATATTATTTGTGGACCTTAAATAAAAAGATGTGTCTTTTGGTTTGAATCAAATCAATGGATACCTAAGAAGAGATTTGATCCCTCTGGTTATATTAAGATAGGTCAACATCTTAAATCTGCAAAATTGTCATATATATAAGTTTTTAATTAAATTAAATATTGTTATTTTATATTTTTAAGATGTTTTAGTACATTACTATTATAATAAAGTAAATATTATAATAGAGTAAATAATAACTATTTAATTTAATAAATTAAATAATGACTATTTAATTTAATTATGAGAACAAATAATACTATAATAAAATTTGGCAAAGACATATAAAAGAAGATTTATAAAGTTTCGCAAAAGGAGTTAGGGTTCTCCCTAGAAGAAAACTGGTTAATTTTTTTTGGAGCGGGAAGAAGGGAGGAGAGGGAACAACCCTCTTGAAAAGAGTTAGGGTTCTCATGAGAAGAAAGGTCGTTAACTTTTTGTTGGAGCGAACAACGGTCTTGGAATGGCAGGAGGGAGGCGACGGTCTGAGGGGAAGCTAGCAGAACGCGAATCCTTGGGAAAAGAGCAGCGGGTAACTGTCTGACGAATGAGTTGATGAAAGAAAAAATGGGATTTCTTGCGGTTTGCTCTAGGGATTCAAAATAATCTGTGCCTTACTGCAAATAATATCACTCTGCATCCACCTGCAAGTTTTCTACTCCGCAACTACAACCAAATATAGAGCCAGATAGTTGTATCAATTTTCGTCTATATTTGCAAAATCGGCTCTTCTTGCTTGTTTTTCGGCCACCGTCCTGATCTCAACCAACCTGATGCCTCCAAGCGAGTTTGAAAAGATAATAATAATCTCAGAACAGCTTGGTCCAGGATTAGTTTACCAAACTGTTCGTTTAGGGGATGATGCGGTAGATGGAATTTATCCATCTACATTGAATCTTCTACTAGTTAAATCATGCATATAATAGCTGAAGTTTTCCAAACGACCATTCTAGCTTACATTTCTTTACTAGAAATCTATTTCTCTACAAAGGCTTAGGCGACGTTCTATGTAAAAGTTGAATTGTTTGTTACGATTTACAGAGTTCTGCCTAGAACTCTTTTCTTAAAAAAACTTTAAACGTTCAATTAATATAAGTAGTTGGAAGCTTACCATTCTAAAACAGTTCAAGTTTCTTATTAAAAAGCTAAATATTTATACTAGTGAAGTCAAACATGTACTAGATTAAAGGTTTCATACTAGATTTAGCATAGCTATCATTCTTGGCCACTGGATTCTTTGCTGGAAAAAAACATGGGCTAGATAGAGAGCCAATTTGTATGGTTGGTTAGGTATAATGATTGGTTGTGGATTAGTTAGGTATGCCAATTTAGATCTACATGTCTAAAATCGCTAGTGTTTGGTAGAGAGCTAATTTGTATGGTTAGTTAAGTATAATGATTGGTTGTAGATTAGTTAGGTATGCCAATTTAGATTTATATGTCTAAAATTACTTTTGTGATTGTAAAAGAGGAAGCCAATTTTTCAAAAATTAGAGAATTATTATTAAAAATTGATTTTTGGATTAGTTTATTTGATTTAATAGTAAGAGGATGATTGTAGAATTGTTTAGTCACTTTATATTAAGTATATTTTAATAATGTCTAATAAAAATGGTATTTCTATCATTATTGTGACAGTAAGTGTTTATTATAAATACCACCTTTTAATAGTTTTCATTATTCTTGTGATATTTAGTAATCCATGAAATATCTTAATTCTTAGTAAGTGTATACTAAGACATAATGTGAGGAATCTTGTTTAGAAAGTTAAGTAGTTTTCTATATTTTCTTTTATAAATCATTTTAGACTCCAAATGTTTCATATAAAGTAAGAGAATGTTGTCATGATGATAAATATTGTTCAATATTACAATGTTTTATGTAGATGGCTGAGTAAGTTTAAATAATGAGTTAAGTTATTAAATTAAGAGTGGAGTCATAACATTATTCAATTTGAATATGTTATTTTCATGAGATTATTAGAACTAAGATATTCTCACTCTAATTTAGTTATATGTTTTAACTAGGGAGTGGATGATTATTTTAAGATTAAAAATGAGGATAATAGAGGAGCCTGCAAATATAATCTTAAGAATTTACTAAGTTAAGAGTCTTAAGTCTCCCCATGATAGAAACTAAAGAGCTAATGATACCCCATGTGAAAGCATAAATAAAGGTATTTATATTTTACCTTTTATATTGTATAAATAATGCTACTAATATTTTTGGGTTTGTGTGGACAAAGTAAAAAAATATATTATTACCCTGTTTCCTAAAAGAAAATACCATGTGAAGATTGGATAGGTTATAATTTCACACTATAAACATCCATGGGTATTAAAATAGTATTAGATTTTTATATCAATACGTATTTATCCCCTCATCAATAAATTTGATAAATTATTATTAAAATATATTAACAAATTAAATTTAAATACTTCAGTCACCTTATTTAAAACATTAATAGATAATATTATCATTACCACACTATCACCTATTTACAACTTAAATAAAAATATATATAATATTTATATTTTCATAACAATATCTATTTATAGCCACATCAATAAATTTAATAAATAATTATTAAAATAAATTTAAACACCTTATGTGCTCTATTTACAAGTATTTACCGACTCCATTTACAAGCATTTGCTCCTATATTTAAATTTTGATTCAATTTACAAGCATCTGCTCCTATATTTAAATTTTGATTTTATGTGTCAACGGCTATCCTCGGTTAACCTATCCCATAGCGAGGTTCACAATAAAATTATATGTTACAACATCCAACGGCTAGGTTTGGAGAAATACTAAACTAGGTTTTGAGAAAAAAACATCTCACTTTCTTAGTTTTAGTTATTCTATTTAAATTTATATCCATGCACATGGAATTGAAATAAAATTCAAAACATTGTAGGTAAGAGCGTGCTTCGATATTTAAATTTTGATTTTGTGTCAACGACTAGCCTAAGTTAACCAATCCGTGTCACGTTACAAAATCCCATGGCTAGGCTCATGGTAAAACTATCCGTTACAAAATCCAACGGCTAGGTTTGGAGAAATACTAAAACTGTTTGGAGAAAAAGCATTTGTTGCTAGAAATCAGAGGAGAAAAAGATAACAGAAAAGACCATATACAACACCATCAACATGGCCTAGGCTGGGAAATACCAGATCCTTAGAGAGCTCGAAGTTCCCACGAGTTGACCAGCAACACCATCACAACAAGTTCATTTCCCGATGTTGATAAGAATAATCGAATCGCTATTTCGATCAGCTGATTTATGGCATGTCGTCGTTCAGGGCTTTTGACCACGTTGGGCATGATGGGTTCTCTGCACGGCTCAAGTTATCCGCGGTTTTTTTGAATTCATGAGACATGAACCTGGGTGGAAAGGATGGTGAGGATAGAAAAGTCTATTGCCTGTTTGATTATTTCCAAGATAGGTAAGGAATGTCATTACGCATTGTTACTGGAGTCCTCCCACCCTGTGAGATCCTGGGAGGGTATTTCAAGAAAGCCATTAACATGAGACCACGGAAGGCCTCAGAGGGAGAGATATGTAGTTCTCGCCCATCAATTGATTATGCATCTATCGATTTAACTATAGCATGTCACTTCTACCGGGTCGAGGATGAAGAAGCAGCCATTCTACCAATAATCAATGGGCGCCGTTATGTACCAATAATCAATGGAACTCCAATAGGTGCTCGAGATTCCATAGCGATGGCGCGCTGAAGGGGAGGTGGAGTCCAAGCGGAGTAAATAGATTAGGCGAACTCGAGCCTACTACGCATGCTTTACAAGCCGGTGATTGTTGCTTCTTAGTTACCATTTTCTGTCCATGTTGGTTAGTTATAAAGCTTCTTGCTATCAAGACAGAGCGATCCTGCTCACTTTAGAGGGTTTGAAAATTTGGATATTGCTTGTATCAAGAAGTTTTATAGATGGCATTGAGGGATGGAGTTGATCTGTAGCTGGACGAAAGAGAATCATCTCACTTCGAGGTATGTTCCTTAAATTCCGAATTTAATTTTCTTTATGTCCTGTACTTGATTTATTTTCTCTTCTTTTATATCATTCCGCTCCCATTGTCAATGAGTTTTTAAACGGTATATTACGAATAATGGAAATCTTAGGATTATATGCAGAGTACTGTGTATATTGTGTGCTTTACAAGTCGGTGCTTGGTGCTTCTTCTGTCCTTGCCCGGGAAACAGTTTTCATTGTAGTTACCATTTTCTGTTTATGTTGGTTGGTCATAAAGTTTCTTGCTATCAAGACAGATCGATAATGGAACTCCAATATGTTACGTTCTTGATATTCTGTAACGATGGCGCCCTGAAGGGAAGGTGGAGTCCAAGTGGGGTGAATAGTACGCGTGCTTTACAATATGGTACTTCTGCTTCATGAACCCTTGTGTGGGAGTCAATTTTCATTTTAGTTACCATTTTCTATCTATGTTGATTGGCCATTTGTTATCAAGACAGATCGAGCATGCTCACATTAAGAGGGTTTGACAGTTTTCATATTGTGTGTTATCAACAAGTTTTATCGATGCTATCGAAAGATGGAGTTTATTTATAAATGGATGAAAGATTCATATCATATTCTACTTGCCCGCCTATGGTATGTTACTTATTTTCCCAACCTATTTTTTTTTTAAAATCTCGTTTTCCTTGGTTTATTTTCTTTGCTTTCTTATCATTCTGCTCCCATGCTAAATGAGTATATTATAAATAATGAAAAGCTTAGTATTATATGTGGACACTAATATCTGCCTCTTTCTTATGCATCTTTATAGCATATGAAGTACTATGTATATTTACGATCTTTTAGTTTCTGTACATTTACCCAATTTGTGTGTATATATATCTCACTATGCAATTTATATGGCCAAGTTAATGTAATATGTTTTGTTTAATGTAATTACATTATTTTAAATGTATTTGGTATTTTTTTTTCCAAAGAAAAAAATCGTAAATACTTTATTCACATTCAGCAGATGGCCCTTATAGTCCATTATACAAGATACAACTAGGAAGTTGTTTTTTACATAAATTTTGCCTCATAAAAGAGCACAAAAATCACAAAACATATCCAATACTGATCCAACTGTAAAGTTTGTCATTTACATACAAAAATCAACAAGATCATAATGTGCACCAAAACTGTTCAGCAGAAAAGAACTCAATAACCATGCAATAATTAAGTCTGATCGTAGCAGACTTATTTCATCATTCCTGATTAAATCAGGTCAGATCAAAACTGTATCCAATGATCAAAAGCAAAAAACCAGAGCAAAACTAGCAAAAAACCAGAGCAAAACTAGCCTAATGATGAAATCTCACATGTGAAAGATAAGTCAATAGCTGATCAAAAGAAAAAAAACAGCAGCTAGAAATTGGCCAAATCCCGTCCATCCAATGTAAAAAGTCCATATCCATTCAGTTCCAAATAAGAAGAGGCCAAACAGCCCGCCAATCAAGCTCAAAGAATGTTGCTTGAGATCACCAAAATGCCAAAGGATGCATATTAATATCAGCCAAAGCATCATATCAGGGTAGAGCAGTATCATAAAGAACCCAGAAATGCCCAATTATTTAAATGTACTTGGTATACAAGTGATGTAGTCTTTTTCCAGTATATCGTGCAAGTTTTCATATGGCCATTTGGATTTATTAGTTAATGATTTAGTTTATTTATTTGTTTCTTACACGTTTATTTATTATATGTTTTTCATATGTAATTATCTACATAATAATTTGTTTTACACTTTTATTTATTATTTTTTCATATGTAATTATATACATAATAATTTGATTTTACAAGTTTATTTATTATATGAAAATTTTGTTTTACACTTTTATTTATTATTTTTTCATATGTAATTATATACATAATAATTTGTTTTTACAAGTTTCTTTATTATATGTTTTTCATATGTAATTATTTACATAATAATTTGTTTTTATAATATATAGAACATGCATTCTTTACATGTATGCTAAGAATTTGATCTTTTGTACATGTATCTTCATGTTTTATTATAAATATGTTTAAACTTATTTAATAAATTTGTATTTTTATTATAGGTTATCACAAAGAAAGGAGAAACAAACTTGAGTTGTGTTATATGTATTGAGTTAGGTTAATTTAAACTTAAGTTAGGTTAGTAAAAGTTACTATTAGGGTTGGACACAATAGGTTAAGGTAGGATAGCATAGGCAAAGGAAGAGAACTGTTGGTTAGGCTAAGCTAGGATAAACTAGGATAAGGGTAGGATAAACTAGTAGGGTGTGTGCAAGAAGTTGAGGGACCTTTTAGATGCAATCCTAGTTTTCAAAAACAAGATCACGTTACCAAAAAATACATCAACCCAAACCTGACATAGCACTTGGTATGTTCAACCCGAGCCTGACATGTCATGGGACATGTAGGATAGGAAGCCATATCACGTACACATTATATAACTACAAAACGCGCTCGTGATATGTAGTTATAAAACACGTACGCGATTTGTAAATCATAAAAAAAAATTAAATACACAGGCCCGAAACCCAATTTAAATCTCAATTTATTTATAAATATTTATTTATTTATAAATATTTATTTATTTATATATTTTCTAATTAAATTATACTTAACATGTTATAATAAATCGATCAACCATTACATCATAAAACCCCACTCAACAATAAGCTAATCCAAATAAAGTTGTTTTAGTTTAAAAAAATTTATGGATGGATAATTGATAATGATTAAATAATAATAAAAAGGAAATGGACCTATAAGTTACATTTCAAAGGATGATGATGATGTTCATGATGTTGATGATGAGGATGATGACGATGATGTTGATGGTGATGATGATGAGGATGATGGTGATGATGAATGATGATGAATGATGATGATGATGATGAAGGTGATGATGATGATGTTCATGATGTTGATGGTGATGATGATGATGATGATGATGTTCATGATGATGATGATGAGGATGAGGATGATGATGATGATGATGTTCATTATGGTGATGATGATGGTGATGATGAGGGTGAAGATGATGATCATGTTGTTGATGATGATGATGATGATGATGATGATGATGATGATGATGATGAAGGTGATGATGAGGATGAGGATGACGATGACGATGAGGATGATGATGATGATGAAGGTGATGATGAGGATGAGGATGACGATGACGATGAGGATGATGATGATGATGTTCATGATGTTGACGGTGATGATGATGATGAGGATGATGATGATGATGAAGGTGGTGATGATGATGATGATGGTGATGATGATGATGATGATGATGATGATGAAGGTGATGATGATGATGAGGATGAGGATGACAATGAGGATGATGATGATGATGTTCATGATGTTGATGGTGATGATTATGATAAGGATGATGAAGGTGATGATGATGGTGATGATGATGACAATGACGACGTTGGTGATAATGTTGATGATGATGATCATGATGGCAATGATGGCAATGGTGATGATGATGATGACGATGGTGATGATGAAGGTGATGATGGTGAAGATGAGGATGATGAAGATGATAATGATGATCATGGCAATGTTGATGATCATGATGATGGTGATGATAATGTTGATGATGAGGAAGGTGATGAGCAGGAGGAGGAAGAGGAAGAGGATGATGACAACGATGGTGATGACGATGATGTTCATGATGATGATGACGACGATGGTGATGATGATGTTCATGATGTTGATGGTGATGATGATGATGTTCATGATGATGATGACGACGATGGTGATGATGATGTTCATGATGTTGATGGTGATGATGATGATCATGTTGATGATGATGGTGATGATGAAGATGAAGATGACGATGAGGATGAGGATGATGATAATGATGATGGCGATGGGGGTGATGATGATGGTGATGATGAATGATGATGAATGATGATGATGATGATGATGATGACGAAGGTGATGATGATGATGAGGATGATGATGATGATGTTCATGATGTTGATGGTGATGATGATGAGGAGGATGATGATGATGTTCATGATGTTGATGGTGATGATGATGAGGAGGATGATGATGATGTTCATGATGTTCATGATGTTGATGATGAGGATGATGATGAGGATGATGATGATGATGATGAAGGTGATGAAGATGATGAGGATGATGATGATGATGTTCATGATGTTGATGGTGATGATGATGATGATGATGATGTTCATTATGATGATGATGATGAGGATGATGGTGATGATGATGATCATGTTGATGATGGTGATGATGATGATGATGATGATGATGGTGATGATGATGATGATGATGATGATGATTATGAGGATGACGATGATGAATGATGATGATGTTCATGATGATGATGATGTTCATGATCATGATGATCATGATGATGATGATAATGATGTTCATGATGTTGATGGTGATGATGATGAGGATGATGATGATGATGAGGATGATGTTGATGATGTTGATGGTGATGATGATGATGATGATGATGATGATGATGAGGATGATGATGATGATGTTGATGATGTTGATGGTGATGATGATGATGATGATGATGATGATGGCAATGATGGCAATGGTGATGATGATGATGATGATGATGAAGGTGGTGATGATGATCATTATGACGATGGTGATGATGAAGGTGATGAAGATGATGATGATGAAGAAGATGAAGATGATGATGATGGTGATGATGATGATGAGGATGAGGAAGAGGATGAAGATGATGATGAGGATGATGATGATGATGTTCATGATGTTGTTGGAGATGATGATGATGAGGATGATGATGATGATGATGATGAAGGTGATGATGATGAGGATGATGATGATGATGTTCATTATGGTGATGATGATGGTGATGATGAGGGTGAAGATGATGATGATGATGATGATGATGATGAAGGTGATGATGAGGATGAGGATGAGGATGAGGATGAGGATGAGGATGATGATGTTCATGATGTTGACGGTGATGATGATGATGAGGATGATGATGATGATGAAGGTGATGATGATGAGGAGGATGATGATGATGATGTTCATGATGTTGATGGTGATGATGATGATGATGGTGATGATGATGATCATGTTGATGATGATGAAGGTGATGATGAGGATGAGGATGACGATGACGATGAGGATGATGATGATGATGTTCATGATGTTGACGGTGATGATGATGATGATGAAGGTGATGATGATGAGGAGGATGATGATGATGATGTTCATGATGTTGACGGTGATGATGATGATGATGAAGGTGATGATGATGAGGAGGATGATGATGATGATGTTCATGATGTTGATGGTGATGATGAGGATGAGGATGAGGATGATGTTCATGATGTTCATGATGAGGATGATGATGATGTTCACAATGTTGACGGTGATGATGAATGATGATGATGATGATGACGATGATGAAGGTGATGATGATGAGGAGGACGATGATGATGATGTTCATGATGTTGATGGTGATGATGAGGATGAGGATGATGATGATGTTCATGATGTTGATGAGGATGATGATGAGGATGATGATGATGATGTTGATGGTGATGATGATGAGGATGATGGTGATGATCGTGATGATGAATGATGATGATGATGATGAGGATGATGAAGGTGATGATGATGATGAGGATGATGATGATGATGTTCATGATGTTGATGGTGGTGATGATGATGATGATGATGTTCATGATGTTCATGATGATGATGATGATGTTCATGATGTTGATGGTGATGATGATGATCATGTTGATGATGGTGATGATGATGATGATGATGATGATGATGATGAAGGTGATGATGATGATGATGAGGATGATGATGATGATGATTATGAGGATGATGATGATGAATGATGAAGGTGTTGATGATGATGATGATGATGATGATGTTCATGATGTTGATGGTGATGATGATGAGGATGATGAGGATGATGAGGATGATGTTGATGATGTTGATGATGTTGATGGTGGTGATGATGATGATGATGATGATGATGATGATGATGATGATGGTGGTGGTAATGGTGATGATGATGATGATGATGATCAAGGTGATGATGATGATGATGATGGCAATGATGGAAATGGTGATGATGATGATGATGATGATCAAGGTGATGATGATGATGATTATGACGATGGTGATGATGAAGGTGATGAAGATGATGATGATGAAGAAGATGAAGATGATGTTGATGGTGATGGTGATGGTGATGGTGATGATCAGGATGAGGATGATGATGAGGATGTTCATGATGTTGTTGGAGATGATGATGATGAGGGTGATGATGATGATGATGATGAAGGTGATGATGATGAGAATGATGATGATGATGTTCATTATGGTGATGGTGATGATGATTATGAGGATGAGGATGATGAATGATGATGATGTTGATGATGTTGATGGTGATGATGATGATGATGATGATGATGTTCATGATGTTCATGGTGATGATGATGAGGATGATGATGATGATTTTCATGATGTTGATGGTGATGATGATGATGATGGCAATGATGGCAATGGTGATCATGATGATGACGACGAAGGTGATGATGAAGGTGATGATGGTGATGATGATGATGATGATGAAGATGATGGTGATGATGATGATGATGATGAGGATGATGATGATGATGTTCATGATGTTGATGGTGATGATTATGATAAGGATGATGAAGGTGATGATGATGGTGATGATGATGGTGATGATGATGACAACGACGACATTGGTGATAATGTTGATGATGATGATGATGGCAATGGTGGCAATGGTGATGATGATGATGACGATGGTGATGATGAAGGTGATGATGGTGAAGATGAACATGATGAAGATGATAATGATGATCATGGCGATGTTGATGATGATGATGATGGTGATGATGATGTTGATGATGAGGAAGGTGATGATGACGATGATGACAAGGATGGTGATAACGATGATGAGGATGTTCATGATGTTGATGATGAGGATGATGATGATGATGATGATGATGTTGATGGTGATGATGATGAGGATGATGGTGATGATGAATGATGATGAATGATGATGATGATGATGAAGGTGATGATGATGATGAGGATGAGGATGATGATGTTCATGATGTTGATGGTGATGATGATGATGATGATGATGTTCATGATGATGATGATGATGATGATGATGTTGATGATGTTGATGGTGATGATGATGATCATGTTGATGATGGTGATGATGATGATGATGATGATGTTGATGATGATGATGATGATGAGGATGATGATGATGATGAAGATGAACATGATGAAGATGATAATGATGATCATGGCGATGTTGATGATGATGATGATGATGTTCATGATGAGGAAGGTGATGAGGAGGAGGAGGAGGAGGATGACAACGATGGTGATGACGATGATGTTCATGATGATGATGATGACGATGGTGATGATGATGTTCATGATGTTGATGGTGATGATGATGATCATGTTGATGATGATGATGATGACGATGGTGATGATGATGTTCATGATGTTGATGGTGATGATGATGATCATGTTGATGATGATGATGATGATGATGATGATGATGGTGGTGATGGTGATGGTGATGGTGATGATGAAGCTGAAGATGACGATGAGGATGAGGATGATGATAATGATGATGGCGATGGGGATGATGATGATGATGAGGAAGGTGATGATGATGATGATGATGAGGAAGGTGATGATGATGATGATGATGAAGATGAATATGAAGATAATGAAGATGATGATCATGTTGATGATGATGATGATGATGAAAATGGTGATGATGATGAAGATGATGAGGAAGGTGATGATGATGTCCATGATGTTGATGGTGATGATGATGATCATGAAGTTGAATATGATGATCATGTTAATGATGATGATGATGATGATGAAGTTGAAGATGATGATGAACGTTATTTTTGGTTTTACAAAACGCGCACGTGATTTGTCTGCACATAACGCACACGTGTTTTGTTTCTATATAACGCGCACGCATTTTTTTTTATAATGCGCACGCGTTCTATTCAGTTAAATCATGCTCGCATATTGTTTAAATTCAAAAATTTATTCCCTCCAAATGATAAGGCTAAGCCTCCACCCATGCTTTCGTGGAATTCCTATGCCTATGTGTCTGCATTGTACTTTGCTTCGGATTCAACATTCCTGTGCCTTGGAGTATGATCAACCATGGCTAATTCAACATTATATCCAAATTTTCAATATGCTCGTGTTTAGCGGTTCGTCTGATTATGCTGCACACCTCCATTTTTTATGAGATTTTAGAAACAGATATGGTTTTTTTGCAGATTCTAAATATGTAAATTTTAACAAGAATACATAATTTTTTCTATTTTTTTCTTATTTATCTTCTGTCATCACTCCTCAACTCAAAAAACACACTGGTAGTGTTTCGTCCATATCTCTTTCGTTTCTCAACCATTAAAAAAAAATTGTATGGTGCACTAAAGAACACCAATCCCTACATGTTATAAAAAACCCATTTCCAAATAATTGCATTAAGACATTCAAACGCTGCACCCACAAATGATGTACCATTTTCGAGGCTTGATCTCTTAGATAATTAAAAAAAAAATTAAAAAAATTATTTTATTATTGGAAAAATAGTCGTGCACTATTCCTATATGTTCTCTATATGTATACCGGTTTTCGTAAGTTTATTCCATCATTTAGACACTCAGACGCTGCACCCACAAAAACATATACCTTATAATTTGTCACAAAAATAAAAAGTGCCCGTTAAAATTTATCTAACTTTAGATAGTTAACAACATTTTCAATAAAAAATATATATATATATTTGGAAAGTTCATTCATTTTCCTACATTTTTTGTTTTTTACTGATCGCAATATTCATTGTGTAAGTGTCTCAAAATATCCATGCAAGTTGATGGATGTCTGTTTTTTCAATTTTGTATTGCATCTAACGCGCCAAAAGAGACCCTCAACTTCTTGCACACACCCATATTTTTTTGGTTACTGTAATTTTTTTATTTGTGAGAGTGGATTTTGGTCTAAGAAATAATGATTACAGGTATTTAAGCTACACCAACCCCAATACCAACCTTAAGTGGTTGGATTTTGGGTGTCTCCCCCCAACTAGCTCAACCCTAAGGAGGAGGACATGGATCCACTCATGTCTCCATGAGTCACCAGATTATCACTACCTCAAGGTGCCCCATGGCTCTATGTTCACCCCTCATTGGAATTGAACCTTGTTGAGTTGTGGAAAATTTCTTCCTTTAAGCTTGAATCTCTATATTCATCAAAATGTTATTATTTACTTTTATAAACCAATTTTATTTTACAATTTTGTAAAATTTTAATATATAATTTTAAAAGACATATAATTTTTTAACTAATAATATAATATCAAGTTTGCAAAGTTGTTGTCTTAGATTTCCTAAAACTTCCTTAAAAAATTTAAATGATTATAATAGATGATATTTTAAACCAAAAACTTATTTTAAAATAACATCTTAATCTTACATTATTATTTTTTATTGGTTGATTTATTTGCAATACCATTTTAATTTTGAATTATTATTTTTTAGTAGTTAATTTATTAGCGTTACATCCTAATTTTCCTAATTTTGAATTATCATTTTTATTATTTAATTTATAAGCAATTATATGTTAAAATATATAAATTTTATGAATATCTTTGATATTTTATTATTAATTTAATTTATTACAATTAATGCTAATATATTTTATATAATTAAAAGACTAATTAATAATTTTTTTTAAAGAAAATTTAAAAAATATTTAAACTAATAACTTATAAAACCAAACAAAGTTAATAACAAAATCAAGGCGGGGACCTTATTATGTAATGCATGTTTTTCACCTGGACAACTTATTATGCGATGGATGTTTTTCAACCCTAAGGGTAGGTGAGATTATACATACATATATTATTTAATAATTCATTTTTTATTATTATTATTGAAGAAATTGTAATTCACATAACGCGCACGTGTTTTTTTATATAACGCGCATGCGTTCTATTCAGTTAAATCGCGCTCGCGTATTGTTTAAATTCAAAAATGTATTCCCTCCAAATGAAAAGGCCGAGCCTCCACCCATGCTTTCATGGAATTCCTATGCCTATGTGTCTGCATTGTACTTTGCTTCAGATTCAACATGCATGTGCCTTGGAGTATGATCAACTATGGCTAATTCAACATTATATCCAAATTTTCAATATGCTCGTGTTTAGCGGTTCGTCTGATTATGCTACACACCTCCATTTTTTATGAGATTTTAGAAACAGATATGGTTTTTTTGCAAATTCTAAATATGTAAATTTTAACAAGAATACATCATTTTTTCTATTTTTTTCTTATTTATCTTCTGTCATCACTCCTCAACTCAAAAAACACACTGGTAGTGTTTCGTCCATATCTCTTTCGTTTCTCAACCATTTAAAAAAAAAAGTGTATGGTGCACTAAAGAACACCAATCCCTACATGTTATAAAAAACCCATTTCCAAATAATTGCATTAAGACATTCAAACGCTGCACCCACAAATGATGTACCATTTTCGAGGTTTGATCTCTTAGATAATTAAAAAGAAAAATTAAAAATATTATTTTTATTATTGGAAAAATAGTCGTGCATGAGTCCTATATGTTCTCTATATGTATACCGGTTTTCGTAAGTTTATTCCATCATTTAGACACTCAGACGCTGCACCCACAAAAACATATACCTTATAATTTGTCACAAAAATAAAAAATTGCCCGTTAAAATTTATCTAACTTTAGATAGTTAACAACATTTTCAATAGAAAAAAAATATATATTTGGAAAGGTCATTCAATTTCCTACATTTTTTGTTTTTTACTGATCGCAAGATTCATTGTGTAAGTGTCTCAAAATATCCATGCAAGTTGATGGATGTCTGTTTTTTCAATTTTGTATTGCATCTAATGCGCCAAAAGAGACCCTCAACTTCTTGCACACACCCAGTAATAGGCCTAATGTAAGGTTAGGTGGGGTAAGGTAACCTAAGAGATGATGAGGGTATGGAAAAATTATAATCTTAAGATAGAATAAGTTATTTTAGTTAAGATAGGATATAAGCTAAGGGTAGGATAAACTAGTAAGATAAACTAGTAAGTAAGGTTAGGTGGGGTAAGGTAACCTAAGAGATGATAGGGTATGGAAAAATTATAAGCTTAAGATAGAATAAGTTAGTTTAGCTAAGATAGGATATAAGTTAAATGGTAGTGTAAATTAAGATAGAATAGAAGAGAGAATTAGCCTAGGGTAAAATAGAGTAGGTTAGTTAGGACAAGATAAAAGAAAGTGGGCTAGGGAATAAGCGGGAAAGATAGAAGGAAGTAGGCATACACTAGATAGGGGTTGAAGGAATAATGAGAGAGAGTGTGGGGGTGGGAGGGGTATGGGTGAATAAGAGAGAGAGAGAGGGGGAGGGGAAGCGGGATTTAGGTGAAGAGAGAGAGAGAGGTAGAGGTAGAGAGAGGGTGGCTAAGGGTAGCTCGAGGAGTAGGAGAGGGAGAGAAAGAGAGAGAGAGAAAGGGATGGGTAGGTGGTTAGTGGTATGGGGAGTGGGATTAGGAGAGAGCTAGGGGTTTTAGGGGGTTGGCAGAGAGAGAGACAGAGAAAGAGAGTTGTGGGTCATAGGTAGGTGGAAGATGAGAGAGAGAGGGGGGGAATGGGGAACAGGAGGGAAGAGTAGAGGGGGAGAGAGAGAGAGAGAGAGAGAGAGAGAGAGAGAGAGAGAGAGAGAGAGAGAGAGAGAGAGAGAGAGAGAGAGAGAGAGAGAGAGAGAGAGAGAGAGAGAGAGAGAGAGAGAGAGAGAGAGAGAGAGAGAGAGAGAGAGAGAGAGAGAGAGAGAGAGAGAGAGAGAGAGAGAGAGAGAGAGAGAGAGAGAGAGAGAGAGAGAGAGAGAGAGAGAGAGAGAGAGAGAGAGAGAGAGAGAGAGAGAGAGAGAGAGAGAGAGAGAGAGAGAGAGAGAGAGAGAGAGAGAGAGAGAGAGAGAGAGAGAGAGAGAGAGAGAGAGAGAGAGAGAGAGAGAGAGAGAGAGAGAGAGAGAGAGAGAGAGAGAGAGAGAGAGAGAGAGAGAGAGAGAGAGAGAGAGAGAGAGAGAGAGAGAGAGAGAGAGAGAGAGAGAGAGAGAGAGAGAGAGAGAGAGAGAGAGAGAGAGAGAGAGAGAGAGAGAGAGAGAGAGAGAGAGAGAGAGAGAGAGAGAGAGAGAGAGAGAGAGAGAGAGAGAGAGAGAGAGAGAGAGAGAGAGAGAGAGAGAGAGAGAGAGAGAGAGAGAGAGAGAGAGAGAGAGAGAGAGAGAGAGAGAGAGAGAGAGAGAGAGAGAGAGAGAGAGAGAGAGAGAGAGAGAGAGAGAGAGAGAGAGAGAGAGAGAGAGAGAGAGAGAGAGAGAGAGAGAGAGAGAGAGAGAGAGAGAGAGAGAGAGAGAGAGAGAGAGAGAGAGAGAGAGAGAGAGAGAGAGAGAGAGAGAGAGAGAGAGAGAGAGAGAGAGAGAGAGAGAGAGAGAGAGAGAGAGAGAGAGAGAGAGAGAGAGAGAGAGAGAGAGAGAGAGAGAGAGAGAGAGAGAGAGAGAGAGAGAGAGAGAGAGAGAGAGAGAGAGAGAGAGAGAGAGAGAGAGAGAGAGAGAGAGAGAGAGAGAGAGAGAGAGAGAGAGAGAGAGAGAGAGAGAGAGAGAGAGAGAGAGAGAGAGAGAGAGAGAGAGAGAGAGAGAGAGAGAGAGAGAGAGAGAGAGAGAGAGAGAGAGAGAGAGAGAGAGAGAGAGAGAGAGAGAGAGAGAGAGAGAGAGAGAGAGAGAGAGAGAGAGAGAGAGAGAGAGAGAGAGAGAGAGAGAGAGAGAGAGAGAGAGAGAGAGAGAGAGAGAGAGAGAGAGAGAGAGAGAGAGAGAGAGAGAGAGAGAGAGAGAGAGAGAGAGAGAGAGAGAGAGAGAGAGAGAGAGAGAGAGAGAGAGAGAGAGAGAGAGAGAGAGAGAGAGAGAGAGAGAGAGAGAGAGAGAGAGAGAGAGAGAGAGAGAGAGAGAGAGAGAGAGAGAGAGAGAGAGAGAGAGAGAGAGAGAGAGAGAGAGAGAGAGAGAGAGAGAGAGAGAGAGAGAGAGAGAGAGAGAGAGAGAGAGAGAGAGAGAGAGAGAGAGAGAGAGAGAGAGAGAGAGAGAGAGAGAGAGAGAGAGAGAGAGAGAGAGAGAGAGAGAGAGAGAGAGAGAGAGAGAGAGAGAGAGAGAGAGAGAGAGAGAGAGAGAGAGAGAGAGAGAGAGAGAGAGAGAGAGAGAGAGAGAGAGAGAGAGAGAGAGAGAGAGAGAGAGAGAGAGAGAGAGAGAGAGAGAGAGAGGGGGGGGGAGGGAGAGAGGGAGAGAGAGAGGGGGATAAGGAGATGAAGAGAGGGAGGGAGACAGGGAGGAAGTGAGGGAGAGGGAAAGGGAGAAGAGGAGAGAGAGAGAGAGAGAGAGAGTAGGCATAAGAGTGTCAAACGTAGGCTCAAAAAACCAACTATAACCTAGTATATTGAAGGAGAGTATACAAATGGTGGCTCACGGGAAAGAAACAAGCTCTAAAAATGTACTACAACAACATGTTACAGCTCTCCCTAACAGATAGGATCATCCTCCATGAGAGCTTTCACTTGGAAGCTTCTCAAAACTTCTCTTTTTGCATTTTAAATACTGTTGGTGATCTTACAGTGAGGGTATGTGTGTCAGTGCACTTTGCAAACAAGGTAGAGGCATCACCGGTGCCTATTGTCAATGAATAAGGTGTGCCAACCCTATTTGGCACTCTATCATAGAAATAAAGGTGCACCAGTCAATTTAAGAGTGGGAAAAAATGTCCAAAATAATTCTTGGTGATCTTCTTTAAGGGATTTGAGGCATCGATGTAGATTTTAGATGCAACACTCAATCACTCACGTTTGCATGAGGAGAGAGAGAGAGAGATAAGAAGGAGAGATAGATAGTTGTATAAGACTTCTTATTATTAGGTTTGATCATCTTGTGATACAGTCTTTGTGACAAAACTATTCTGAGGAAGTTTGTTGAGTTTTCTCCTTTATGGTTTCCCAGGTGAAAATATTTGTGTCTTTTGTATTTGATCTATCTTGTGTATCTTGATGTACTTGTTGTTATTTTAGATGAATATCTTAATCAAGCTAATTAGATTAGAAAAACTAACATAGAAGGCATATCATTCACTAAATTCAGAGAAGATTATTCTTCTTTTGAAAATCCATCTACCCTCATTCTGGTAGTGGTTCAACAACCTTCTTCGCGTGTCTCAAATTTTCATTTTCCACTTGAAGGGTATTCTAGGGAACATGATTAGCTACTTTCTCAACCTCCACATGATCCCGTAGATTCATAATTTTGTCCAAATTCCTTAGGCCAAACTATTTCTGAATATGTTACTAATTCCACTCTGCCATATGTCACACCCAAACCTCCAGAGTGCACAATTTTTATTTCAAATAATGAAATTTTTTAATTAGTTCATAATACTATTTCTTGCCTATGTACATTGGGGGAGAATATGAGATGACAATATTATCTCCTTTAGCTTCTACCTCGAAATTAGCTAGTCCTGAATACCATACCCCTACTCAGTCTTACGTTGTTAGTGATTCAGGAATAGCAATACAAAATGTGGTCTATTATGATCCAGGTCAACCCTCTATCCCTACCCTACCACTTCAAAATATCACAACTGGTTCAAACTCTCCTACAAATTCGATGACAAGGAAGCAATCCCCAGCTTAGGTTACTTCCAAAATGGACTATAGTTTCCAACTATTGGGAATAATGTGACTTTGCGACAACATGTAGTTATTGGTAATTCCATAATTAGAGGTTTGGTTATCCCTCCTCAAGTCATAGGACAATCATCATGGGTAAAACCTACATCTAATCAAACCACATGGGGTTATTCGTATGTAGGTAATAAACCTACAATGCTTAACTAAAATTACCAACCAATTGTCTTAGGAAACATTTATCCCAGGATACCCTTCACTGGAAATATGAATACCTCAAGGGGGGAATCCAACTTGAAGAATGTCACCATGCCTGGAGGAACACCTAGAATACCACTTGGGAAACCATCTCAGGGACAAATGAGCAGACCACCAAGAGGATCACTTGGATGACCACCTAGAGGCCCACTAGTAGGACCACTGGGAGCATCACGAGGAGGACCACCTAGAGGATCATTAGGAGAACCACCCAGAGTTCCACCTGGAGGACCACTAGAAGGATCACCTGGAAACTAACCTCCACAAAATAAACCATTTATGGGAGGCCCATCATCACCTTTTTATCAATCAGCTTATGGTCCTACTAGTATACAGATGCCATATCAATACTACTAGTATCCACAATCAAACTAACAATTTTCATTTATAGCTATGCTCAATTTTCCAGACTTGTCACGTTTTACTAATGACCCCATACAACATTAACCTTCATGGCCACATATTCTTGTTAAGTTTCCTTTGGACATACCAAAATTTGATAGTAAATCTGGCTAAGATCCAAAGAACCACGTGATGACTTAACCATTGTGGTGTTCCTCCAACTCTCTCATGGACAATTCTATCTATTTGAGACTTGTTTAGAGGACTCTCATCAGATTTTCTGCCAAATGGTACATAGAATTACCTCAGCATCCCTTTTGTGATTTTAACAATATATCCATGTTCTTTTTGACACATTTCCAGGTACCAATTAGGTATGACACAAGTATTGATGTTTTGACTTCACTTTGTCAAGCTACTTCTACCCATATATCTGATGGTGACATAGGTTGATTAAAGCTTCCATTCCTGATCAATTATTGGTTGATTCATTTACTAAGTCACTACCCCCATGCATTGTTAGAGATGTTTCCATGGGATGTGTTGTTATCAAATCGAAACCTATTAGCCTTACTCAGTGCCCAAACTTGGTTTATTCCTAGTAGATCAATTTATACAATTTAATTTCAAATTATCCTCGTCATACTTCAAATTCTTCAAGACCTTTGATGGAACCACCTAACAATGGAATACTAGGTTCTTTCCAAATGCAGTCTATGGCTAAATCCACACAAAAAACCAACTTATCCAGCTAATCAGACTACTTCCAATCCTAAGACTACTTCTACTCTTGTTGTTTCCACTGGAGTGAATGCAGTGAAATCCTCGTAATATTCAGGAACAAGGAAAAAGGGTAAAAAAAATATCCATAAAACCCATGAATAAACAAGGGGATAACAAAAAAATATATATAGATATCAAATCTAAAACAAAGAAAAAGGATAGGTTTCCTTTCCTAATATGTGGAGGAGATCATTTCACAAAATAATTTCCTCATTGTGAGGAGGTTAATAATTTTCTAAAGAACACTTACACTCCGATAGTTTTAACAAATCCTTTCCCTACCCAACAACAATTGATTGACCATCAATCCTTACATGGGCCTTCCTTGTCTTCCATAGGAGAATTCAACATGATGTCTAGTGAATTGGTTCACAATACAACTATATCACAGAGCTATCACCCCCCTCCATAGAAAAAGACTGATATCATTTTAGTGGATAAAAATTCCACTTATGCTCTTGCTCCAAACAATTCTCTTCAAATTGAAAAACTTGTTCTTGACACAGTCCTACAACTGCCTAAGAGTACCATTCGTAAATCTATATTCAACCCTAATGCACATGTTTCCCAATACTATAGTGTCATTGAGTATTTGGATCAAGCACCATGCACTACGCCCACTCTCGAGGTACTCCAAACATGTCCTACACAAAGGAAAAACCCGTTGTCTTTTCTTGGAGCTATGGATCCCAAAAATAGCAATGCCATGACATTTAAACCGAAGGAATTTTATTCGATACTTTATCAACAACTTGATTTCCAATTATCTATGAAATTCATTGGGATAAAGGTCCATCATACCATTTTGGATGAAGGTGCCTTGATTTCAGTCATGTCTCTATCTTGTTGGAAATCCATTGGTTCTCTAGAAATTAATCGATCACCTATGACATAGAAGTCATTTGATGGTTGTGGTTTCTATCCCTATAGATTATCATCTGTGTTGATAGAATTGGGTGTAAAATTGATTTTTTTTCACATCAAAGTTGTGGATGCACACCTAGATTACAATCTCCTCCTAGGTAGAAATTGGTTCTATGTGATGTAGGTGGTTTCATCATCTATTTTTCACATGGTCCAATTTCCATTCCAAGGGAAGATTGTCTCTGTCAATCAACTACATTTTTTTTCTCATATACAAATTCTAACTCTACCAATAATGTTCTTCTTTTAGCATCTTCATCTCCACAATATCAGAACATTGGGGTTCACCTCCTTAAATATTCTTCACTTATGGGAGTCTTTCCATTGAAAAAACCTCCCCCTCCTTCACAGGTCGCATCTGCTAATATGATCTCAATAAGTTATCACAAATTGATAATAGTGAAATCAATTACTTATTTGATACCTTTCAATCCATATAAAGAAATATACCAAACCATTCAATCTACTTTTGATGGCCCAATATTAATGATCACCTTGTATTTGCATCAGATCCCTACCATCTACCATATTGTTTAGATCCCCCCCACCCATATCTAAACTATAATTTATGTTAGAGTAATAATCCACCTTAGTACCATATTCTTAGACCTTAGGCACATTCATTTGCTTTCATGCAGTGTTTTCCATTATTTATACTTAGGGAAATTGGCATTAATTGACAGTTGAGGTGCTCCTGGTTGACCATTCTGCACAATTGAGGCACTCAAGGTTTATCATTATAGAAAACTAGGAGCATTGTTTAAATTAAACCAGCATGCACTCCCCTTCCCCAATTTCATGGATTTGGTCTAACTTGAGGAACTAGTGCTTGGTTTTAGTGGGTTTTTAGCCTTCCTTGGGAATTTATTACTCTCCTATAGCCACTCCCACTCACCCATGTGCTCACCCATGCCTTCCATACCTCTATTTATGTTCCATCATTCCTTGACCATGTTCACACATGCATTTGTGAATATTTGAGATGATTAGGAGGCTCATTGGTCCACCTAGGGGGGTTTGAGGGTCAAATCTTGAGCTGACACTTGTATGCATCCAGATGACTTGCAAGGCCTCATGATTTTTCCCTATTGTACTATGATACTTGTTCCAGACATAGTTACATGTTGGAAATTCATAATAATATATGTTATTGACCTCATGTGTGTATTCATTTTTCAGTATTTCAACTATTTTGTGCATGTTTGGTAAACCATAGAGAATTGTGAGAATTTATTTGGCTCCTAGATCCAAATATGACTTAATTATGACATGGTATCAGAGCTATTTGGAGCTTCAAATAAAATCCAAAGTGTTTGATTTTATATTAGAGATATTCTCTAAATAGATTTGAGTGTTTTCATTGCAGGTACATTCAACAATTTGTCACCGAGAGCACAAGCAGAAATGGAGCATATCCATGTTTTGTTGACACCATTCAACTATTTCAAGTGGAAGGACAAAATTGTGATTCAGCTGAGGTTGAAAGGATTGTACAGGGTCACCATGGGGACAGAGGTCGAACCAAACTCTACAGTTGAGAAATCAAATTTCTTCAATAGACTTGATGAATAGTTTGGAATGCTTTGTCTCACCATTTTGAGAGACTTGCTCTTCCATGTTGATAATATAGTCACTCCCAACAAATTATGGCTGAATCTTGAAGCTTTGTACAGGAATACTGATGAGATGAGATCACCAAATCAAAAATGAGCTCATCTTCTTGAGTCCATCTCATTTTGAGACAATCCAATATTTCTTCGTTGAATTCAAGTCAGTGGTGCTTTAGCTCAAGCAATGTGGCATAGAGAAGAAGGAATAGCAGCTCATATTGTCCATATTTTTGAAGCTAGGGCCAGAGTACTCTTTTTTTGTAAGCGCATTTCACTCTAGCAAGATCACAGATCGAAAATGGAGAATGCAAGAATTGGCTAAGTTCATGGAGCCTTTGACCCAAGAGTAAGACAAGCTAGTGCATATGGGTACTATCAAACCCAGTAAGGACCAAGCTCTTGTTGCATGGGTTTCGAATGCATCCAAAGGAAATAATAAATCTAAGGATTCAAGGCAGCAAGACAAGAAGAATAAAGAAATACCCAAATTTCCAGATGGGGGTTTGAATCCTTGCAAGAACAAGGACAAGAAGAATCAAAAGAAGACAAAATGAACCTACTGTCACAAAGGGTGGCATCCAGAGAATGGATGTATGAAGAAGACCATAAACATGATGGTGCAACTATTGGAGAAGAAAAACATCCCAGACCAAGAGGGTGCAAGGAAGAAATATGGAGGTTCATGCTCAGACAACAAAGAGAAGTTCCATGCATTTCTTGCTCATTATTCATATTCTTCATCCTTCATTATTTATTTGGGAGCTTCAAGGAAGATTACCTCTATCAAATATTTCTTAACATCCATGTATTTAGATAGTGGCCCAACTGTTCGAATGGGTGATGATTTAGAGATCCAAGCCAAGGGGATTGGAAGGATCAATATAGAATATGGGTATTTCAACATTATTCTATTTGTACCAGACTTTGCAGCAAACCTACTCTCATTGTATCAAATGATACACGCTGGTGAATCCAAGAGAGTAACATTTACTCCAGAAACAGTGGATATAGTTGAAATCTCTACCAACAAGGTTGTAGCATTGGGGTTTGTTGATCCTCAAGCTAGGATGTACACATTCTCTCATTTCCTTCCCTAATCCATAGGGAATGCGCTCATTAGAAGACATTTCAACTCAAAATGGGCCTTTTAAATCTAATTCAAATTCCTTGTCATCATGTGTTATCCAATGAAATTGCATTAAATTTGAAATATCGTATAGGTCTTAAACAATTTTTTAATATAAATTTGGGGATAGGTATCATAAAAAAACTACTTTTTTTGTTAGTATTTTCGACATGTCTTCGTGTGTTTTTACTCAAATTTCAATCGAGAAAGCTCATTGGTTGCGGAATTAAATTCCGCATCCAACGAGTACCTACTTGGCACACTTTTGACGGATTGCGCTACCCCAAAAATAAGAAATATCTGAAAAAATGTGATGATGACATCATCATCACGTTTTTTCAGGTATTTTATGTTTTTGGGGTAGCGCGGTCCATA
Organism: Pseudotsuga menziesii; assembly: GCA_001517045.1. Taxonomy (NCBI): domain Eukaryota; kingdom Viridiplantae; phylum Streptophyta; class Pinopsida; order Pinales; family Pinaceae; genus Pseudotsuga; species Pseudotsuga menziesii. The sequence goes on from LPNX010145775.1 coordinate 70,719, forward strand.
AAAAGTATGCTGAGTGGGTACTCGTTGGGTGCAGAATTTAATTCCACATCCAACGAGCTCTCCCGATCGAAATTTGAGTAAAAACACAAGGATATATGTCGAAAATACAAACAAAAAAGTAGTTTTTTTCTTTTCTCCCTCTAAAATTAATAAATATCATTTTATTATTTTATAATTTTTTTTTAGGAGGCCCATTTTGAGTTGAAATTTCCTATAATGCCTAAATCATTTCAATGAGACAAGCAAGTTGTTGCATGAGAGATTAGACCATCTAAACTACATATAGCTCCAGGCATTGAGCAAAGAAGGCATGGTGGAAGGGCTTCCTTCCATCAATATCTCCAATGGCCCATGCATTGGTTGTGTGGTGGGAAAGCATCCAGAGCAGAGCTATGAGAAAGGGAAAGAAAGAAGAGCTACTCAAGTGCTTGGATTGGTGCATTCAGATCTTATTTTCCCTCTTCCTACACCCGCATATGGAGCATCAAAGTATGTGTTGACCTTCATAGATGATTTCTCAAGGTTTTCTTGGGTTTACTTTCTCAAACTCAAATATGAAGTCTGTAATACATTCAAGGTTTGGAAATCCCTGGTTGAGAATCAGTGTGGGAATAATATCAAATCCCTTAGGATTAATAATGGAAAGGAGTATGTGAACAAGAGTTTTTCAGCAGATCTGTGAAGAATCTGGCATCAAAATGCAGCATTCGATCCCCTACACACCACAACAAACTGGTGTTGCATAGCACAAGAACATGTCTCTCAAGGAAATGGAAACCTGTATGATTGAAGCCAATGATTTGAATCCTAATATATGGGATGAAGCCATAAATTTTGCTTCATACATCCAAAACAGAGCTCCTAAAAAATTAGTAGATGGAAAAAATATGAATATTGGTTTGAACACAAGACAAATATTTCTCATTTGAGGATTTTTGGCTCAAGGGATTGGGCTAGGATTCCTTCAGAGAAGAGAAAGGACTTGCAGACACAAATATAGGAGTGCATGATGGTTGGCTATGATAAATATGAAAATTGATACAATCTATTTTATGCCTCATCTCAAAATACCTTAATTGAAAGGACTACGCAATTCGAAGAAGAACTCATGCCAGAGCTCGGACTAGCACCGGGGGAATGCTCTAGTCCTCCACCACAAGATGATGTAAGTGATGAATATTTTTATGATATTTATGATTCTAATATTGCTGAATATGATTATTATGATGATTATATATCACCAATATGGACCAAATGGCCTGAGAAAACCATTTAAGAAGATGGGGATTTGGTTAGAAATCCACTAGATCCTAGAAAGGCTAGATCACAATTTCACACTGCTTTCTCTGCAAGTGAAGTGGTTCTTGATGAGAAATTAGTCATGATGGCTGGATATTATCTGAAATCATATCAATAAGCATCACTTGAACCAATATGGAAAATATCCATGCAAGAAGAGTTCAACTCTCCACAGGAAAATGAGACTTGGGAATTGGTTCCCTTGCCCTCCAAGAGGAAGCTAGTGTAATGAAAAAGGGTCTATAGGAACAAAGTTGTTTTTGATGGGTTTTATTTAAAGTATAATGACATTTTTTTTTCAAATTATTCCCTCAATTCCAAGTATTGGACTATACAAATACATTTGAAACAGTTGAAAATATGGACTCTATCAGGCTAGTTTTAGCATTGTTGCATCCAACCACTAGGAGGTTCACCACATGGATGTTAAAAGTGAATTTATTCATGGTGAAATTTAGGAAGAGATATATATACAGAAAAATGAATGTTTCCAAGAGGATCCTTCTCTTGTATGCAGGTTAAAGAAGTCACTCTATGACCTCAAGCAATCCCCCAGGGCTTGGTATGCCAAGATGGACAATTTTATGCTCTCACTTGGCTTTGAAAGAATAAAATATGATCCTAATATTTATTTGCAGAATTTTTGTGATGTATTTTAGTTCATTGTACTCTGTTTTGATGATATTTTGATTATATGTATCCACATCAAAGAAATTGGGTAAATCAAGTCTTCATTGCATAGTGAGTTTTCCATGACTAATCTTGGATTGTTGAAGCATATTCTTGGTTTGGAAATTGAGAAATATGAAAGAGGAATAAATTTGAGCCAGAAAAGGTATGCTTAAGACCTAGTAATTAATTTTAATATGGTTGACTCTAAGGCATCCAAGTTCTCATTCCTTTCTAGTATCAAACTAGGTGAAGTTGGTGACTCTCCATTGGTGGACAACTCTTTGTATAGACAACTAGTCGAGAGTTTGTTGTATATTACTCATTCTCTACCTGATTTGGCATATGTTGTAGGTGTTGTATCTAGATATATGCAACAGCCTCATGACATCCATTGGAAGGAATCCAATATGATCCTTCCCTATGTGCAAGAAACCAGGCACTTCAAGGTGCACTATGATGCTAGTTCTCCATTATAACTAGTTGGATTTACTTATTCTAATTGGGTTGGAGATCCCATTGACATAAAATCCACTTCATGTTATGTATTCATGCTAGAAAAAGGTCCCATATGTTTTTCAAGCAATAAACAACACACCTAATCCCTATCTTCAGCCGAGGTCGAGTACAGAAGATCAGTGAACGTAGCTACACAATGTGTGTGGTTGCAAGGTATTATTTAGGAACTTGGAGTTGCATTTGATTCACCCACAATAATTTTCTTTAGAAATAAAAGTAAAATAAACATTTCCACAAATCCAATGTAGAGACAGAGGACCAAAAAATTGAGATACATATGCACTACATCTAGAGCTTGGTGCATGATCAAGTGATAGCCTTGTAGTATTTCCCATCTGCATAGCAAATTGCTGACATTTTTATCAAGTGCTTCACACAGAAGAACTTCACCTATATGAGATCCCTTATTGGATTGGGTGATACATGGTGATGGCTACAATTCAATTTCATATTTTTGGATCCATGTCCATTTTTTAGGGGAGTTTTTGATCCCATGTGGTTTTCCTCCTTACCTTGTTTCTATGGGAAAATAAAATTTCTTGTTGTATGAGGTGACTTGAGCCTTTGTTTCCAAGGCCTCCATGATATTTTTGGATAAGATGTACTGGGTAAGGCTTAATTGGGGGTTTTAGAGCGATAATACACCTTAGTACCATAGTCTTAGACCTTAGGCACATTCATTTGCTTTCATGCGATGTTTTCCATGGTTTAGACTTAGGGAAATTGGCAGTAATTGATAGTTGAGGCATTCCTTGTTGATCATTATGCACAGATGAGTCACTCCAGGTTGATCATTCTAACAACCTAGGTTTCCACATTGATTACAGTGAACCAACATGTGCTCCCCTTCCCCAATTTTATGGATTTGATCTGACTTTAGGTGCTAGTTCTCGGTTTTAGTGTTTTTTTCCTTCCTTGGGAATTTATTGCTCTCCTAGAGCCACTCCCACTCACCCATGTGCTAACCCATGCCTTTCATACCTCCATTTATGTTCAAGCACGACTTTTCCATGTTCACACATGCATTCATGACTGTTTGGGATGATTAGGAGGCTCATTGGTCCACCTAGGGGGTTTGAGGATCAAATCTTGAGTTGACACTTGTATGCATCTAGATGGCCTCCAAGGCATAATTATTTTTCCCTACTATACTATATACTTGTTTCATACATAGTTACATGTTGGATAGTCATAATAATATTTTTTATTGACCTCATGTGTGTATGCATTTTTCAGTCTTTCAGTTATTTTGTGCATGTTTTGTAGACCATAGCAAATTGTGAGAGTTTCTTTGGATCCTAGATCTAGATGTAAATCAATTCTCACATTTTACAACTGTTATGGAGAGAAATGCCTATGGCTTGGGGTACCACAACAGATAGCTAGACTCCAAAAATCAATCTTTCCCAATATGCAATAGAAATAAAAACATCTAACACTAAAGGATCGAACCTCGTACCTTATTCCGGACGGTTGAAGTAGATCCCCGTTGAGCTTTCCAATCTTCAGCTTTAATTGTTATAGCGCGTCCTCAACAACAAGTAAACAATACAAGCATACTATATTTCATGGTGTTAGATCTATTCTAGCATATATAATCAATAATGTATAAGCATTTGACATATTCCAATGGATGCAACATTCATTCAAATACACATTAATAGACAGGAAAAGATATTTCTATTAATATGAATCAGAGATTACAAGTGACAACCTCTGACAGCACGTCTGCGAACCGGAGAAACTGAATCGCCCACTTGGGTCTCCACCACCTCAATCCTCCATCACTCTGATAGCAAGATCACTAACAAAGGCAAGCTTGGGAAGAACACAACAGTGCTCCAAAGGGACAAAGGGATGCAGACTCAAGTATAGTTCTGGCAACAATGGACTATATTTTCGATACTCTCAATTCTCTCTTATCTCTATATGCTTTCAATGTCTCAAGGGGTTCCTTATATATCTTTTCAAAGGGATACTGAAAGGTCGAATCCGTGCGATCTCAAGGCATATGGAAGGCCAAGAGTCATATGAGTCCGATCCAAGTCAAGGAAAGCTCCAACAGTTTTGGATTATGTACACATCCCGATGTACGCGACTATAGAGGGAATATCCACGTATGTACGTGGTTATCAGGGAAAAGGACGCTTATATCATTTTTCTAATGTTTTTAGGGATGGCCAATGATACATCAAAAGACAACAAATGGTCCATAGGGAATAATGAGTCTACAGCGGGACAGGGGAAGGCCATACAATGTGTGATTCACCTAGTGTGGTGAAATCCACTATAACAGATGCCCCCTAATGTATGAGATTAGAGGGGTTATACGATGGCCGAAATACATTATAAGTCCATCCCAGAATTGAAGTGATGAAGGTACCCAAATGGAAGACCAGCCACCCAATCAGCATAATACCATAATACAACTCTGCATATAACTGCGAATACATATAGTAGTCCTGGATACATAAGAGTACAATGGCCATGAATAGGCATGAAACATGATAGAACATATGTGGTCATTGCCACGTACAATCTACATAGATCAGAATCTCCATGATGAAGATATACAAAGTACAATGATCTCCACAAAGGCTGAATATATATAACAAATCAAGGTCTCCATAGTGGCTGGAAATGTCTGACATATACTGGAACAAGTCACGAGAGCTGAAATCTCATGAACACTGGCACGATCAA
>LPNX010145775.1:76265-143913 GCA_001517045.1 Pseudotsuga menziesii
TTGAACAATAGCATAACGGAGTATGGTGACTGAATGAAGGCAGCATAGACTCGATATACAAACTGTGACATCTCTATGACACAGGAGGCATCAATAAAGGCTCCATAGGTACTGGAAGCTTAACCAGTCAGTGGAGATAAAACTCAGATAACAAGTACAGCTCCTAAAGTCAAACTATAACCCAACCAATGGATGTGATATGCAGTGCTCTGTTCGAAGGCGACACGACTCGACAGCTGCCAAAGATAATATCTTTTCTTGTCCGGCTTTTTGGTTTTTTCATTTTTTTGGTCTTTTTCAGTTATTTGAAAATCTTGAAAAAAGAATAAATTAGCTTTATAGTTACAAACTAGGAGGAGACTAGTGTCATAAAGGGCAAACAACTAGTTTCAAGCAGTGGAACATACCTATGCTCAATGCAAGGATACATGTGTAGGATATCGACACTCGGGGGAAAATCCCCTCCCGGTAAAAAGGGAATCAAGCTGCGAAGGATATAAATAAAGGCTCTGCATGGCTAGACATGAGACAAGCTCGGGATATATGGTTGAAACACAATGTCAGGGGAGTCGGCATAAAGCTCAATAAGATAGGCAAAGCTCATGATAATGCATCCACAACTTGATACAAGGGGATTTCGGGGGGAAACAGGCCAGCATAAGATCAAGAGGAGTATGAGGCTCTTGCTAAATGTCATGGCAATACTATACAACGGACTCCCACACCCTAAAGGGGGAAACATCGGCATGGGCACCAAATGAAAATAAGGCACTAACTAGGGTACCCATGTAAGGTGAGGCTCTACCACTCATATCATGCCACTTCTCGAGCAGCAAGAAGGTTTCGTGACATAATAGAGTGGGTTCGTACCTAAGGATATAGTGACATGGCCATAAGGTCATGCAAAATGCAAACGGTGGTGGACCTAACCTATATGCCAGTGTAGACATGATACCTGATATAGGCATGAACAGTCTCTGGTCATAAAAGAAGCATCCAACAGACAACTTCAGACCCAAGGAAGACCCAACCACACTCACAACCCACCCAGCAACTTCCCACAACATCAGACTCACCAAAAGGGAGGATGTACGCGACTGTATAAAGAACAGCTGCGTATGTACGCGACTTTTGGCCAAAAATCCGCGTATGTACACGACTTTTGTCCAAAAACCCACGTATACAGAGAAGGCAGTGGTAAAAATTAGGTCAAGGCCAAACCAATAAATAGGAGTGTCAATGGACACACATACTATAACATGCGACATAGAAACAGAGAGAAACCAAGAGCAAGTCAATAATATCAAGCCCATTGTGCCCCCTACCTCAAATAAAAACAAGGAACATCCCCAGTGGAGTCGCCAATTCTGTTACGGAGAGAAATTCCTATGGCTTGGGGTACCACAACAGACAGCTAAACTCCAGAAATCAATATTTCCCAATATGCAATAGAAATAAAAACATCTAACACTAAAGGATCAAACCTCGTACCTTATTCCGGACGGTTGAAGTAGATCCCCGTTGAGCTTTCCAATCTTCAGCTTTAATTGTTATAGCACGTCCTCAACAACAAGTAAACAATACAAGCATACTATATTTCATGGTGTTAGATCTATTCTAGCATATATAATCAATAATGTATAAGCATTTGACATATTCCAATGGATGCAACATTCATTCAAATACACATTACTGGACAGAAAAAGATATTTCTATTAATATGAATCAAAGATTACAAGTGACAACCTCTAACGGCACATCTGCGAACCGAAGAAACTGAATCCCCCACTTGGGTCTCCGCCACCTCAATCCTCCATCACTCCGATCGCAAGCTCACTAACAAAGGCAAGCTTGGGAAGAACACAACAGTGCTCCAAAGGGACAAAGGGATGCAGACTCAAGTATAGTTCTGGAAACAATGGACTATAGTTTCGATACTCTCAATTCTCTCTTATCTCTATATGCTTTCAATGTCTCAATGGGTTCCTTATATATCTTTTCAAAGGGATACTGAAAGGTCGAATCCGTGCGATCTCAAGGCATATGGAAGGCCAAGAGTCATATGAGTCGGATCCAAGTCAAGGAACGCTCCAACAGTTTTGGATTATGTACACATCCCAATGTACACGACTATAGAGGGAATATCCGCGTATGTACGCGGTTATCGGGGAAAAGGCCGCGTATATCATTTTTCTAATGTTTTTAGGGATGGTCAATGATACATCAAAAGACAACAAATGGTCCATAGGGAATAATGAGTCTGCAGCGGGATAGGGGAAGGCCATACAATGTGTGATTCACCTAGTGTGGTGAAATCCGCTATAACAACAACCCCTTCCATCGGATGAATCCATCATGGAAGTTATTCCTTTATATGAGATGCCTTGGAAATATGCTCATCATCGGTCTTCTTTCCTTCCCCATTACCAATTGGTAGAAAATGATTTTGAGACGTTGGTTTCATCTGATATAATAATTGCTCCTCAAACACATGTACTCATCCAAAATGTTGAGTCTGAATTTAGTTTGAGCAACATTACCAAGACCACCCCAGTTGATATATCGGTGAAACCTATATTTATTGAACATATCCATTTGGTCCACAATTGTTCTTCTCATGAAGTTGAAAATTATACACCCCTTTGCAAAGAATGTCATGATGTTTTTGCTTGGAGATACAAAGAAATTTTGAGGGATTGATCCTTCAATTTTTTTTCATGAGATCATAATGTACCCTGATTCCAACCCAATCCGTCAAAAAATCTATCAAATACATTTGCAGAAAGCAATGACCATTAACGAAGAAGATGAAAAAATTATTAGAGCTAGGTTCATTTATCCCATACCATGGGTAAAATGGGTTTCTAACATTGTTACTGTTACAAAAAAACATGGTACAAATAGGTTTTGTATCAATTTCATAGATCTCAATAGGGCTTGTCCAAAAGACAACTACCCTACTCTGTATATCAATCAAATTATCAAAAACTATGCCAGAAGCGTCATATTTCCATTCATGGATATTTTTTCCTATCTATAATCAGATAGAGATACTCCTTTCTGATCAGCATAATATGACTTTAATCTACCCGCGGGGTACCTTTTCTTATCAAAAGTTTCATTTTGGTCTGAAAAATGTTGGCGATATGTTTCAACGATCCATGTCTTATGCTTTTCACAACATTAAACATATATTGGAACCCTATCTTGATGATTTACTTTCTCATTCGCAGCATCAAGAACACAATGTTGACCATGTAAGAGACATTTTTCTTAGATGTCACTATTACAACATCCGGTTCAAACCGCATAAATGTTTTTTTGTGTTGAGACTAGATGACTGCTTGGATTCATTGTTTCCAAGGATGGAATTCGTATTTATCTTTTGAAAATCAAGGCCATTTTGTCCCTACCACCACCTACCAACATCATAAAACTTCAAAGTTTGCAAGGGAAGGAAACCTTTTTATCTCATTTTGTATGAAACTATGCTATAAAAACACACAGTTTTATGCATCTACTTAAAAAGGATATGCCATTTGCTTGGGATGATCTTGCGCAACATGAATTCGATAATCTCAAACATGCCATCACATACATGCCTATGTTGTAACTATCTTATTATGATAAGGATTACTTATATGTGGTTTTGTCTCTTTCCACCATCTGTATGGCACTGGTACAAACAAACGATAATGACCAAGAGCATGTGATATATCACCTCAGTAAGAGTCTTCTTGATTCTGACACCCATTATTCACATGTTGAGAAGTTAGATTTGGCTACGGCCATTGAAATCTAGAAATTTCTCCATTACATTTTTCTCCACATGACCACTTTGTACGCAAATTCTAACCCTATTTATTATAACTTTACCTGTGAAGTACTTGAAGGGAATAATTCTTGTTGGATTTTTATCCTCTAGGAGTTTGAATTCGAATTTGCTAAACATAGTTTGAAGAAGTATTTATTCTTCACATATAAAATGTATGATCTTCCTCGTATTACTTAGGAAACATAGCCCATTGATTCATTTCTCGATGAATCTTTGTTCCTCATTAGTCCGTCTGACCCTTGGTATGGATATGTGATTTTATATCTCCAAACTCAGCATTTTTAGCTGAGTTTAACTCATGATGAACATCATCGTATCCGCCATCACACCAAGTACTACCTTATCATCAATGATACATTTTATCGTCGTGGAGTTGATTCCATTTTGCAACATTGTTTAACTCATGACGAAGATGAAATTGTGTTGAATGACTGCTACTGTGGATATTTTGGTTGTCATATTTCTGGGATGGCTACATCTCAGAAAATCCTAGGCGCTGGGTACTTTTGGTGTTCTATATTCAAATATTATATGGAAGTCATGAAGAAATGTCTACCCTGTCATCTTTTTCAATATAAAAAGCGCACCCACCTAGCTCCACTCCATCCCAAAATTGTTGTTAGTCCCTTTGCAAAATGGGGCATAGATTTCATGCATTGTAATCCTACCTCAGTCGGGGGGCATGTTTATACTATTGTGTTCATCAATTATTTCACCAAATGGGTTGAGGTTATTCCTGCATACACTGAATATGGTAAAAAATAATACTCTATTTCTCTTTAATCACATAATCGCTAGGTTCGTGATCCCTCAAGCCATTGTGACCGATCATAGTTCTCATTTTAGGAACTGGATGATGTTGAAATTAAGTGATAAAATAGGTTTCCACCATGACAATTCAACACCCTACTACCTTAAGGCCAATGTATAGATTGAAGCTATCAATAAGATTTTGAAAATTATGCTTCAATGCATGGTAGGACAAGCTAAGTCTAGTTGGCACTTGCAACTATCTTTGGCATTATGGGCTTATAGGAACACCATGAAAACATCAATTGGTTTCACACCATTAAATTGGTGTATAGAATGGAAGAAACTCTTCATATCGAGTGTGAAATACCTTCTCTAAAACTCGCTATAGAACTCCTACCCGGTACCACCATAGAGGAAGAACGTTTTTTGTATTTGAACAAACTTGATGGAACTAGTCTAGATGAAACCTTCACTAATAAAGTACATAAATGACAAATTAAATCTCAGTATGATTGATCCTTTCAACCTCACCTCTATAATGAAGGTGATTTGGTCTTAACTTATGACCAAAAACATGATAAATTGGGAGGAAAAAATTAGAATCCATGTGGCATGGGCCTTATATCGTGAGTCGTGTTTTAGAAAAAAGGGATTATGAGATAATTGATTATAATCGGATATAGTTAGGTGAACCCCAAAATGGGATTTTCCTCAAAAGGTACTTTTCTTAGACAATTTCGCATGTTTACCTTTTATATTTTGTTAAAAGAGTGTGTTGTGTGTAGTTTGAACTTTTATTCCTTTTTTGAATTTAGGATTCATCATAGTTAAGACTTCTTATGTAGTGTCATTATTGAATGAACAAATGGCCTTATATTCAGGATTCACGGATGATGCTAGTCGGCATACCTTGAATCTTGCATCAACGACATGGGTATTTTATTCCCCTACTGGTGATTTGGTAAGCTCGAGGGGGACTTTCTTAGGTCCTGCAACAAACACTATCATGTGGTGATTGGACTATTGATTGATTCTTTGTCAAATGATGTGATTCAGATTATGGTTTACCTAGATTCAGAACTAGTTTTTTCTCAGTTAAACTGTGTCTATACTATCCTAAACCCCTTACTTCTTCAATTATTCCAAAGAGTTCAACTTCTTGAAAGGTCCATTGAGTTTATTTCTTACAAGCATATTCCAAGACATTTAAATGTAGTTGTTGATTCACTAGCTAATTATGTTTTGGATTGGTACATAACTCATATTTAATATTCATTCAAAATAGATCACATGTGTAAAAACAACAAACAAATAAGAAACCATTCATGTAGAAACACACCATTTTGTATAAAGTGTTTTTTATAAATATTTTAATAACGATACTAAGGAAACAAATCTGAAGCCAAAAGTTTTGAGTACATAAAAATATGAAAGACAAAATATTTTAGTATATCAAAATATAAAGTTCAAAATATTTTACTATTTTTCCATAACCGGATAGAATCACTACTCCTAGTTATCCCTAGTGCATGTGGTAACACATGATGGACCGAGACACCCTACAGAGTAGTCATCTAAACCGGCCAGAAACTCATTTTGTATGGTGTTGATAACTTCAGGGTAATTCATCAATGGATATGTATGGTACATTGACATTCAACCTATGCAGGTTCTCCTCTATCTCTTGCATCTCTTCCTTGGCCTCGATGTTCTAGACAACTATCTCCCTAACAACTCCTTTCCTCTCAATGGGAGATGACCTCACTGACTATGATGGTCCAATGTTTGCAACATATATCATGACATATTAGTATCACAAAAAGAACAAAAAATGAAATATAATAAAATAAAAAGAAATGAGAAGGAATATTTCTTACCCATCTCTCCCCAGTGATCATCCTAGGGAAGTGGTAGATCTGTATCTCCTTTGAAGTCCGCCCCTGAATATGTCTAGTCCTCCACCATAAGTATTTGACCACATAGCCATCATAAGAATACATATCCATAGGTGACCATAGGTCCACCTCCCCCATGTCGAGCCATGGCCTCGACCCATATCAACATACGTGGGTCCTATGGCTCGAAATCATTCAATGGTACTTGAGGGCGTAGTAATGGGACTCTCTCGAAGAATAAAGAAACCATGATCGTACCATAGCCAAAAATTTTGAGCTCCCCTCGTTGGCACTTGGTAATAATTGGAGCCATACAATCCAATGCATAAATCATATGAGAGCGTGTAGTTTGGTGGGTATCCCATCTACCCACCACTTTCTCGATAGTAAATAAAACAGTCCTCAATAGTCAATATGTTGCATGTTTTATTGGTATATTTCCACCTTGTGACCATGTGGTAATCGTGAAGTACCCGTCGCTAAAGTCATATATCATTATCTATGCCCCTCTTGGTCTAGAGAATGACACTAGGTTCCCTTGTCTTGAGAGACCGATGAGTAAGTAAATATCCTCCACATCCAAGGTGAGAACGTGGGTCCCTACCTAAAAGTGTTGTTGTTAAAGGTCCCACATTTGTATGAGGTGATCCATTAATCGAACATGGGACCTCATACCTAGGATCTTGAATAATTTTAGGAGTCCACATTCTCTTAAAACCAACACAATGTTCAGATTATTGGCAACGTGGGTATCGTCTAGTTCATTCTCTCTTTCTTTCCAATTCAACATATTGTATTTGAAAACCTATGGAATGCCAATAAATTAACCATTAGAAGCAATAACTGCAAAAATAATTTCAAGTTTTGGTTTAAAACTATGATTTTTGGTTTTTAGGGCCTGTGACGCTCTTTTCATATATGAATAAGGAGCTAACACACTTTCCCTTTTTACACAAAGTTAGGAGGACACTCTTTCCCATTTCAAGGGGAGCTCTAGTACACTTCCCGAAAGGGAGAAGAGCTTCGCCTAGGGAACGGTCTTAACTCCAAAAAAACCAACCTAAAACTCATTAAAAACCTGATTCAAACTTGAATTTCTACTATCAAATTGAAGAGGACGAGGAGGGAGTTTACCTGGATCTAATGAATCGTTAAATGGATGAACAGAGCTCTCATAATCTCGAAAACAAAATTACCCTCAAAATCACTTTTTCACTCAAAGCTCAATGGTAAAAAACTAAATGGTAAAACGTTTTTCCTTTTTGGTCTTCTTTTTCTATTTTTGGATAAAAAATGAAAAATAACTTTTAATTATTTGAATATTGTTTTATTTTTTACCTTCTTTCCTAATTTTTTGAATGTTAAAGGGTTCTAATGCCTTGTTTTGGATATTTTAGGAAAAATCGAGCGTTTTTGGCTAGGGAGGAGTTTCTTTTCAACTTTTTTCATGCTCCTTTTCAGAATGAAAATGATTCTGAGCGCCTTTGATACCATAGGCGTGCCCATTAAAAACCAAGAGAAAAGTTGTAGAGTATACTTTTACACTTTTTCGAAATTGTAAAACTTATACAAAAAATAAAACCCCCGTAGTTTTCTTTAAGATATTTTTAGACTCTCTAAAGAGGAAAAGATTGCTAAGCGAACTTGTTTCTTTCATGCTTGTAAAAGTATTTGAAAGGTTGTCTATACGGTGATAGTTTACCCATTTTTTGAAACTTTTAGACTCATTTACAAAAAAGTTACAGTATTATAGTTGATTGTAATTATAATAGTTCTCCTAATTATCAATTTACACTTTTTCAGACCTTGGGGAATAAACTTACGAAAATGGCCATCTTGGAGTTTTATTTAGTCATTTAAAACTCTCTAAAAAGTAAATGACATTGAGTTTACCTTCTCCAGATTCGTAAAATGAAGCAATGAATCACCCTTTCTAGGACTGAACCCATCCTTTCTCAAGTTCATAAAACATGTGATATTGGAATAATCCTATGATGAGTTGTATCAAGCATTTGTTACTCTTTTCCATCTCATTAAAAATAAAAGAAGTACTCATTCATTGTGATAGGGAAATTAGGGGAATGGGAAAATATTTTTCAAGTGTATTAATGGTAGTTTTAGCCACCCTTGAACATGGAATCTAACTACATTTCATTTAAATAGTTGTGTAATCATATCTTGTCCTCGAGTCGATCCACGTTCATGAGTCATCCAAATAATTCCTTGTATTTGCATTATGTATGGTCTCTACCTTGTTAATTCAATGCTACCAAGTCACTTTTCATGTCATTCAATTTTCAAGGGGATTCTTTTTACTGCAACCAACCTCTGCAGTTACCTTACCTTCCTTTGTGTCAGTTATCTATGAGTTAGTCCCATGTTTGTTATGATAATTGATATCACTTCAAACTAATTTTATTCCAAAGTTTCTTGTCGATGATGGGGGAAACATCAGGGCCCTCATTCGATGATTCTATTCCCATAGACATCAATACATCATCCGAGAATGAGTCTTAGGAACCAGTTAGTATCTTGAATCCTGCACACCTCAATGGTATGTTTCCTCTCTTTTGAAAACAGGGCTTCCATCATTGGCCTCTGATTGAAATATTACACCAATTGTTTGAATGCAACCCATTTATTCACATTTGAAGGAATGTACTAGGGTACCTTGGGAATCATTGACATCAATGGTGATCTCCCTCAGACTTGTTAACAGTATACATCAATGACTGGTAATCAAGTGATTTCTACCATGTTCAACATTAGGAAATATATTCACATGGATAGAATCGTATTGTTCAAGATTGGGATGAAGACCCTTGGTATTTATGAATTCACTTGAATATTTTCCTCTCCCTAGGTTGCGATGGAGTAGGTTGTGATTGAGTCACTACATAGAGCCACAATGTATTTCTGGTGGCTATGCTCAAGTTTGAGCCATGATGACATAGATCTACACTGTATTTATAGTAGATATTATGTCTGAATTTGAGTCTTGTTCATCATGGATCTACAGTATATGTTGGTATCCATGATCTGGTCATTCATACATGGATCTGCATTGTATTGGTCAAAAACCATGATTACATATATATCTCAGAGTAATTGGTATAAGAAGTCCCCACTAGACAATCTTCTGCCTCGCCTTCCAAACCACATCTATCAAATTACTTCACCTATTAGATCTAGCAAATCATTTTACCTAGATAAACAATAATATAATAATGTGTACGTGTTATTAGAGAAAGTGTCTTATAAATTCATGTGTGTTATTTAAAAAAATGCGGAAATTTTTTTAATGCATGTGCATTTTTAATATAAAAAAAATTAGCACAAATGACTTTTTCCACCTACACAGTCAATGATTTGTCTGCTTTTTTTTTAAGTTTTAGATTATCAAACCTATAGGTTGGGCTTAGAACTAACAAACCACATCCAATTTTTCATTTCTTTGTTTTTCAACCTCTAACCTACATATATTCTCTACATGTTTGTTGCTAATGAAATTGCACACACTTATAGAGATATTTGTGTATATTTAAAATATATATAGGAAGAGGACACTATTTTATATTTTTATTTATTCTTATTTGGTCATATTTCAAATTTCTAAAAATATAGGTTTCTTATTCTCTATAACGTTTGATTAGTTCACCTATTTTCAAAAAAAAATAACTTACATAAGTATAGAAAAAGACATACAAAACAAAAAAGAAAGTTCATTCATTGTGTTAAGACTCTGATAGTGGGGCCTAATGATCCACCTTCTCATTCCAAAGTGTCACGTATTTTATTAATTTTAAAATAATATAAAATTAACATTAAAAATCATAGAAAATAGTGACACATAAGAATCACCTGTTAATTACAACTCTACAAAGAAATTTAAAAAAATGGTGTTTACATATCGAAATAGGCCTTTGTGAAGGGAAAACAACCTAGCCAACAACTACTTCATCAAATATAGGAGAAATTATAAAATACCCCTGCTTTTCATCACATACATACATACACACATACATACATACATGTAGTCCCAAATATTCCATGAGGTAACTTGCATCATAAACTTATTATGTTACACCAAAATATTGCCACTTTTCTTGGATCCTTGAATTTCATATGCCAAATTAATTTTTGGAGAAATCTCACCTTGCTAGAAGCCCATTTCTAGGAGCTTTGGTCCACCTTGCTAGAATCCCATTTCTAGGAGCTTTGGTCCACCTTGCCTCTTGACATAAGGCATCATCCAAGGATGATGTTGGTTTCTATTGGGAAAAATGCGTCGGTGACACTCCTTTCCTTTGAGAAAGGACGTCAACCATCCCTAACACATGTTTCTAGTATGCAAAGAGAGTCGATGCTCACAAAAAGGAAAAAAAAGAGAGCTTTTGAGATCCTTCTAGAAGAAAACCCTCGTGGAGGTTTATCCCAACTAATCAAATTAGGTGGTAGTCGAACCCTTAACCTCTAGGGATAATCCCTCACCTTCCTCCAACAAAATATCAACCCATTTGATCTCCTTTTGGCCTATTTAATCAAGATTAACTTCATTGACGGGGGAGGACCAAAAAAGTACCTTTATCCTGTTGAAATTATTCTAGTTGTGAGAGGTAAATAGTTTGGATCTTGAGAGTGAAAGGATTGTATATTTTGAGACTGAAAGTCTTGTAGGAAGAATCTTCAACATCAAGGATTTGGTTTTAATTATTTCCTTATCTTCATTAACACAAATGTGTTTTTTCTTTCCCATAGATAATTTGTAATATTATTCATGTTGTTTATTGATTTTTTCCTTGATCATTAGCATAGATTCATTAAGTTATCTTATTTCTTTTATTTATTGTATCTATTCCTTTGTATCTTTTCCAGGTGTCTCTTCATAAAAATTGGATCATGAAAGCATAGAGAAGGAAAGGATCATCTTCACCAAGAGGTATAAAATATTCACATTCAAGTAATTTAATAATCTATGGAAGAGTTGCATAGTTCTACTTGTTTTGTTATATATTTAAACCATTTATACTAGGGAAACAATTATCTACACCAACCGAAATTTATCAATAACATATTGTATCTTTTTTCTCCATCTCACTTCCTTAAATATTCTATAATGTATTAAAAGAATTGGAAACATTAAAGAAGTCAACATTTTTTAAATTATTCTATTTGGCCTTTTCCGACCATATACGCCAACAAATTTTCCTTGGTCAGAAGAAAATTTAGGAGGATAGTGAGGCTTTGAAACACCATTACCTAATAAGGAGGGTATTACCAAACTCTTTCTATATCCAAGGACTGCAAATTGTGAAAATTTAGGACTCTTGGGCTATAAATATATACTTAAGTAAATAAATGTTGCAGGTTGAGGTCAAAGGGTCAAGGCCCAATGGGTTAAGGGCATGGAAACTGCTAGAGATTCACTAGTGAAGATTTACTTGAATTATTTTGTATTTGCACATATATCGATGCACTGTCATCAACATTCTTATCCTATGGGAATTTACATGCAATAGTGTTAATAAGGGGGTTGACTAGGGACATAAGCCAAGATCCATGGATTTAATGGTTAAGGATTTGATATAAAAAGAAGGTGTTGTTGGTTGGTTAACATAACAAAGAGGGTAAAAAGTTATTTTTCTTCCAACTCAAATCAAGACAAAATCCATGAGGCCTTGGGATAGGTTAACTATATCAAACCAAGGTTGTAATCTAGGGTTAAAGAACATTTTTTTTTTAGGTAGATAACCTCACCTAAAGGGGAAATCAAAAGTTGAAGTTTAGGATGAAATTACATAGAGAGACCAAGTAATTAAATCAAAACAAAAAAAGCTATTGTATCCTTCTTATTGACTAAGAAGTCTAAAGTCCAATCTTACATAACCAAGAGATACTTTAGAAAATGCAAGGACCATTATGCAACACTTTCTTAGCATTGTTTGCATCCAAAAATTATAAAAGGAAAATACCTTTGTTGGGGAAATGAACCTAGGTACAATGCCAGTAATAATTCTCATATTTACCAAGTACTAGGGAATAAATCACCACCTTTGGGGGGATTCTCCCAAGAAAATATCCTACCAAGGAACCTTGTTGAAGCTACTTATAAAGATGATCAAATAAAACATCATTTACTTCAATATGAGGGATATGAGACTTAAGTTTAGGAATTGTATCCCAGTGTTAACACCTTCAACACAAAATTGTGGGGTTCTTCATATGAACCTTTGTTTCTCATAGCATTAGTCATTCAAACAACATGATAGAATTTTTGGGCGGAGGACAGACCACAAGGCCCCTCCACTTATGTTTAAGAGTCACAACTTGAACAATGAAGTGGGATAAGATCAATGTGATAAGAATAACATCTACCCACATGTTAGAAAATCTTAACGCTGTCAAATTACCCATTGTTAAAAATAAAAATAAAAACTAGCCCCAAATTGCAACATTATATCTTTCATTTTCCAATAATTATATGAAAAATTAAGTGATCGATAGATACTTTTCAAATAATCGATTCCAAAAACAAAGTCGTATTTTGTTTTTTTCTTCTTTCCAAATAATTCTATAAAATATAAACAATTAAACTTTGATTATAAAATTTAAAAACACTATATCTAATAATATATTCAAAATATTATAAATATAAAATAAGAATAAAAGTTTAGTTTTTTAATTTAGATTAAACATCATAAATAATGATATAAAAATTCTCCCTTATACTAAGGCCACAAACTCTATATCCTCCAAAATAAAATTCTCTTATCTTAAAATAAAAAATTAAATACATTGGATAAAACATATTTTTTTTATTAAATGCATGGTATAAAACAAATTACTTTACTATGATAACTTCTTTGCTCATAACTATGATCATTACAAAATGAGGTAAAGCACTAAATTACATTTTAAAATAAGCTGAATTATAAAATAGATATGTTTTAATGTTATTAAAACTTCTTCTTTTTTTTAAATATTTTAACCATAAACTCAATATGTGCAACTTAACTACACACTCAATATCCTCCAAAATTAAAATCTTTCATTTTATTATAATAAAAAAATTATATTATACAAAACATTAAAACATATTACAAAAATTATATATATATTTGTATGGGACGTAACATAAAAACTATATATATTTGTTTTGTAAAATGATTATCTAAACTAAAATATGTTTTAATTATATCATAAACTTTACTTAATATTTTTTTAAGTTTCACATTAATAATAAAATATTTTTATTTTATTTTTAAATACATTAATAATAGTATATATGTAAAGCAACAAACCTTGTGATGTGGGATAAAAAGAAGCTCCTCTTTAAAACTTTAGTCACTCTTGTTATCTTGTATGGCTGTGAGGATTGGGGTTACAAAATCTCTAGAGAATCCTAAAGAAATTTTGAGAAAATACAGAAGATTTTTATTACATATAACCTCAAAATTAAAAGCAATACACCTTGTCCCGTTATCCTTATAGAAGAGGGTCTTTCCCCTATCGAGAGCCTAGCTATGACTAGGCTCCTGTTGTACAAGCAAAAAAACAATAACATCGGATACCATAGACTTCCTAAGCTAGCTTTAAATTCCATCCAAGACCACCTAAGGCTCAAGCGAGGTTGGTATAAAGATACCAGGGCTTGGTTAGACCATTGGGAGATCGATGAAAATGTTGCATTGCAAAATACTAATAACATTAAAAATATTGTTACTTCTAAGTTTAAAGAGAAAATGCGGTGTGAGAAAGATTTAGAGGCTAAAAAAAATTTAAGATAATATAAAGCGGTCATCAAACCTACTCTAGAAGATCAAAAGTATCTTTTTTTTAACTAGTTCAAAGAAAAAAATTAATATATCCAATATAAGAACGAACTCTCATGAGATTCATCGTGAAACATGTCGTTGGACAGTTCCTAAAACACCAATGGTGGAAAGGATCTTCCATCGCTGTGAGAATATGAACATTGAGGATGAAAATCACTTCCTCTTAGAGTTCCTTGCATACACCCACATTAGATCTCAGTTTTATAACCTTTGTTGCAATACTGACCTTCCTAGCCTTTTAGCATGCCAAAATTATAGTGAGCTCGGGACGCTTCTCTCCAAGCTCTTTGAGCATAGGAATACAATTTTAAAACAAACTAAATAATTCATTTCTTTAGGTCCGATAGACCAAAGTTTGGTCTAAAGGGACGTTAACCATCATCATCATCATCATCATTAAAACATAATTATTTATTTTTTTATAATTAATATTAAAAAATATATTTATATTAAACTACCATATAATTTGAGCATGGATGTTTCGTTAAAAGAACTATAAGTAATGTTATTTATTTTCGTAAGTTGTGAATTGCTTTGATAGAATTAGCAGATTGAGGGCTTGACTCCACTCAAAGAATTGGGGCATGAATCCACTAGAGAGAGGGTGATTGTGACATCCTAAAGTCCCCTTAAACATATTCCATGTTTTGGTTAAGTTAAAGGTTTGAACCTATGAATGATGTGAGGCATCATAAACTATGATATTTTATAAAAATGGGATTTTAAATACTTCTCGCACCTTGATATGGGACCACTAGTGCAAAAAGGGGACCAAGCTTATTAGGGATCTAGGACTTATGAGATAAAATTTTAAGAAAAGAGAAAACCTAAACAAGATATTTAATAATTAAAAACCTAAATAAAATTGTGAGGAAACGAAAAGACACATCCTAGCTACTTCTTGGTTCAAGAAACTTATTTTATTCTGGAATGACTACTCATTGAGGCTGCTGAGCAATTTTATTATTCTAATGAGAAACAACTCCATATTTGTTCTTCTCTTCGAATTTCCTCTCTGATCATAGCCCTCTGAACCTGAAAAGAGAGAGATAAAACCATCCCTTTAAAATATTCTAAGAAAATAATAATGTACAGTATATAGAGGATCTTGTAGAGGCAATGCTACCTGCTAGCACAAAAAGGTCTGGCATGGATTTCCACCCGAGTACTCAGAGCTAGTTTCGTTCCAGTTGTGTGTTCTTGAAAGAAATAATTCTAGAAAAAGGAAGTTGATCCAAATAAGGAAATCCATAATGTTGAGTAAGGTAACATGATGGCATCATCTACTTAAATACAAGAGCTTCACAACAAAGAACCCTAAGCCTAGTTTTCTAGTAAGATTGGCCTAGCTTGGGGATGACATCTGCAAGGGTTGAAGGATGTTGAACCCTTCTAGTTGTCTATGGTAGGGTGGAAATGGGAGGTCCCTTATCAATTTTCCTGAATGGTTTCCACATACATTTCTTAAGATACTACTCATACATTTTGTTCCTAGGTAATTCTCTTTCTTTAATATGTCTTATTAATGTCTATATTATGATTGTTTCTTTTGGAAGAAAGTGTAGGTTATATGCAGTATGATTAATTGATATGTTAATGTACAATTTTCTTGAGATACTAAGAAATACTTTATTTTCCTTTATATTAGAATATTATTAGGATTAGATAATTTATTTCTTGTAAAACGATTTTTATCATTGCCATTTTGGATAGACTAATGTACATGGGTATTTAGGGGTTTGTTAGATCTTCTTGGTCTTGGGGATATTGGTTTGACTATGATTTTCATGTAATATCCTAGGCGCATGCAAGCAAAAGATTTAGTTAGGGTAATATTTTCTTTCTGCTCAAATTTGGCTTCAAGACTCTAGACATCATGACCTTAGGATGTATGGTTAAATCATGCATTCCAAACTATAAACTTACTTGAAAATTAAATTTATGATTATACCTCATTACAAATAGTTGCATGTAGAAGTCTGCCAGATAAGAATGAATTGAATACATGCAAGAAGCTTCCTATAGAAGCAATTCGGTAGAAAGGAGGAAAATAAAAACCAATCCCATAAAAAAGAATACAAAGATGTAGAAAGATAACACAAAGATAAAACCATGTACATACACATTCAACACATAATAGTTGCAAAATCCTTAAACAATTCCCTTGATCCAGGCCATTCCCATGTCCACGCTAGGGAAAATAATCAAGTGAATGAGTTGGGTACTATTATGGCAGAAGCAAATAAGAAGAACAAGTAAAGTAGGAAATACACTTAGTTCGATAGAAAGTACATGCATAGACAATATGCAGGAATTCAAACCAATTTATTACTTATTCTCCATGAAATATGGAGGAATCCGAATGTTGTATATTACATTAGTGTACATGCTTATATATTATGCTAAGACACTTGGGTGACTACCCATTACATTCATTTACAAAAGAAATAACAATGGTTTAGAAGTTCAACCATCGCATACGACTAGAAGACAGAGGCATTCTGTCAATGTTCGACAATCGTCAATATTGAAAAGGCATGTCGGTATCTTGTATGTTGAGGCAAAACTCTTGAGGTGAACCTGTTGAAGAGAACATGTCAAGGCGAACATCTCAAGGTGAACCTGTCGAAGCAGTTAGAGTAGTCGAAGTAGTCGAAGTGCTATAATTTTTCAAAGCTTAACAGCCTTTCAACTACTTGTTGGATCATTCCTCCTTCCTTAAGAAACAATGGTATTCATTATGTATTTGTTTAGGTGAGGAAACTTGTTCACTACTTCAGTAGCATAGTACCATTTTCCTTGCACTGGGATTTTTCTAGCTTTAGCCACTTGAAACAAGGGAATGGAGTTTGTCCTTGTATGGCGTATGCATCGTCCCACAATGGTGTTGCAAAGAAGAAGTTTCTGGACATCTAGATGGATGTCTTCAGGTTCTGTCATCTACATGTTGTTCTATTCCAACAATGGTGCATGGTATGGTCGAAGTAGATATACATTTAAAACTGGATGTAGGCCAAGGCATGCAGGAATGTCAAGATGAAAAGAGTTTTCTCCAATCTGTTTAAGGATATTGTATGGACCATATCACAAAGGCTCCATTTTTGTATATGAACCAGTGAAGCGCTCCTTCTTTAGATGTAACCAAACTTGATCCCCAATTTGGAATGAATGAGGAATACGATGCTTGTTGTTTCGAAACATAGATTTTTCATTAGCTCATTGCAACATGTCATGTGCTTGCTTCTGAATGTTGTATATTTGATCTATGAACTTCAATGCTTTCTCCACTTCTCGTCCTTTGAATTTGGTGTCGTTCGATAGTGTCGAGGAACTAATTAAGTCGATAGGAACTGAGGGTTGAAATCTGTAACATATCTCAAATGGACTCCTTCACACAAAGTTGTGTTGAGCATGATTTTATATGTGTTGTATGTATGGAAGGATTTCATCCCATGTTCAACGATGATTTTGGTTGTACATGTGAAGCAGTTGTACGACTAAGCGATTTATAACTTCCACATGTTCGTTTATTGCAGATGGAAGGTTTTTGACAAAGAAATTCTTGTGTCGAGATGTTTCCAAAGTGTTTTCCAAAAGGTGCTGACAAATCTAGCATCTTTTTCAGAAATAATGGTCGTCGAGAGGCCATAATGTTTCCACACATGCTCAAAGAAGAACTGAGCAGTTTGTTCTGTTGTTGTAGTCTTCCTGCATGGTATGAGTATAGCCATCTTGGAAAATATGTCGACTATTACTAATATAACGCCATGATTATGTTTGGTAGTAGGATATCCCATCAAGTAGTCCATAGAAATAGATTCCCATGGTCGACTAGGAGCTGGAAGGGGTTTGTAAGATCCTTGTCATCAATTCAGCGGTTTAGCAATGGCACAAACCACACATGATCAAATGTACTTGTTGACATTAGATTTATGTGAAGCAAAGTAGAAATAATTTTGGAGGATAAAAAGTATTTTTGTGACTCCAAAATGTCATGCATTCTTGTTGTAGTGCACATCCCAAATGAGCTTATGTCGATGCTCATCGGTCAGTTCAAAAAGTTGTTCAAGCTTGTATAGCAAGGTGTCCTCCGGAAGTAGTCGATAGTATATAGCATGTCAGTATGAAGCTGTCGATAAATTGTAGAGAAATCGTAGTATATTGAATACAATTTTGGCCATGTAGTGGTGTCGTAACCCTACATACTCATCACTGTAGACAGTAGAGTAATGGGTGGTCTACTGATACAATCGGTTGCGGCATTGGATTTTCCTTTCCAATACTTAAATACCAACTTAAATTGTTGCAGGTAATTAATCCACCTAAGTTGTTGAGTTGTCTGTAGTTTTGACTGGGACAGAGTGAAATACAAACTTTTATGTTCAGTAAGGATGATTGTTTCCTTTCCAAGAATGTAGTGTCTCCATTGCTTAATATCTTGCACAATGTTGTACAGTTCTTTTTCATACGCCGAATACCTTATAATGGTGTCGCTGAAATTATCGGAATGAAACATGACTAGGTGACCTGACTAAGTGATCGTTGCGCTAAGGGCATAGTCCAATGCGTCCATCTCAATCTCAAAGGGATAATGCAAATCAGGTAACAAGTATTGGTGCAATAAAAAGATTAATTTTTATTTTTTCAAAAGCTTATTGTTGTGTCGGTGTCCATTTGAAGATAGTTTTCCCATTTCCCTTCGTCAATTTATTCAAAGGCCATGCGATGTCACTGAATCCAAGTATGAATCATTGATAGAAATTTAATAAACCAAGAAAAATTCTTAGTTCATGAATGTTTTGAGGAATGGGCCAATATTTGAGGATCTGTACTTTTTTTGGGTTGACATGAATTCCTGCATAATCAATTACATCCTCCAAATATTTGATGTTGGTCATCGCAAATGAGCATTTTTCCATGTTCATATATATTCGATGTTGCTAGAGAGTTTCAAAGACTTGTAAAAGTTGTTTGACATGTTCTTCCCATGATCGACTGAAAATCAAGATATTGTCGAGATAGACAATGACACAATTACCGACAAAAGGATGTAGAAGGTAATCCACATATCTCATGAAGGTTTCTGGTGCATTGGTTAAGCTGAAAGGCATGACTAACCATTCAAAAAATCCTTCCTTGGTCTTGAAAGTCGTTTTCCATACATCAGTGGACTCGATTAGAATCTGGTGGTATCATGAATTAAGGTCGAGTTTCGTAAAGAACTTAGCACCTTTCAGACTATCAATGAGTTCAAAAATCCATGGAAGAGGATATATGTTATTTACTGAAATTTTGTTGAGAGCCCGATACTCGATACACATGTTCCAAGTCCCATATTTCTTTTGAAATAAGACTAATGGACTTCCACAAGTATAGGAGTTGGGTCATATATGACCCTTGTCGATCAAATCCTAGATTTTCCTGTGAATCTCTTCATTTTAGAGAATGGATGTTTTGTAAAAAGATGCATTAGGTAATGAAGAACCAAGAACAAGTTTAATGGAATGTTTTACCTGACAATGCAGAGGTACTCCATTTGGTGCTTGAAATACTTTCTTGTATTCTTCAAGAATGTGGTCGATCTGTTCTTGTTGTCGAGAGATGCGTTGGTCGGCGAGTCAACTTGTTGCTACAATATTCCTGGAATGTTGAGTCTTTATCATGATTAATGCAAAATTTTGATCATGATTGGTAAGCTTATTTGTTTGTTTGGAAGATATCATAGCAACCGTTCATGTGGGTTGTCACTCTGGTATGCCATACCATTGATTCCAGATTTTGACGATCACCTTTTGAGGTCGTGACTGATATGTACCTTGTCGATCCCATAGGTGAGGTTTTCTGAACAAGGTGTCAGCTAAGGAAAGTGGTGCCACATCACAAAGCAATTCATATTCAAAAGGCTTAATGAAGTAGGTGAGTCAACATTGGCATGTGATCCTTAGTTCCTTCCCATCCTCCATCCAACCGATATTGTAAGGCTAAGGATGTGGAGTGGTGAAAAGACCTAATTTCATCACAAGATATTCATAAATGAAGTTATCCTGGCTACCATTATCCACAATCACATGTAATGTATTTTTCTAAACCCATATCCATGTACATGGAATAGACTCTCTCGTTCCTCCTCATCGATGATAGTTGAGGCTACCAGAGTGGTCGAGGTTGAAGCCAAGAGGGTTGATGCATCTGGATCAGATTATACCAGGGTTCTGTTGTACAAGTCGGGTGTCGACAATTTTTCCCAAAATGTCTTCTGAGCTTTGCATTCTGACGTATCATGCCATGTTGAACTGTGATAATCACACCATTTCCCAGTAGGATCTTATTTGTTGTGATCCCTCTTGTCTTTCTAAAAGTTCTTCTTTCGATGATCGATATTTGGCAGAGTTGGTTGAGAAGGGTTCTTGAACTTGTCGGAGTCAGTTGGTGAATTCTTGTCAGATGTTTGACCTGTTGGCTTGTTTGTAAAACATTTTTTCCTTTAT
This sequence comes from Pseudotsuga menziesii, assembly GCA_001517045.1. Classification (NCBI taxonomy): domain Eukaryota; kingdom Viridiplantae; phylum Streptophyta; class Pinopsida; order Pinales; family Pinaceae; genus Pseudotsuga; species Pseudotsuga menziesii. The sequence goes on from LPNX010145775.1 coordinate 97,072, forward strand.
GTTTAGCTTGAATCTTGTTGGTGTAACAAAATGCATCTGCAAGTGCATTGACAGTCAAAAACGCCATCTCTTGTTGAATGTATGAGGATAAACCATTGACATACTTCAAGACAAGCAATTTCTCTTCTTCTTGGACACCAAGTCTAGCTATGATTCAGTAGAACTCATCGGTGTAACTCTGTATGGACTGGTATTTCTATTTCCTTAGCTACTTCCACTTCTTATACTGTTGTTCAAGATACTTGGGTGGGTAGAACTCCTTTTGGAAATATTCAAAAAATTTTACCCATGTGTTTATGGGGTCGCCTTCTTTTTTCCATCTTTGTCGATAGATTCTCCCATGAGTAGTGTACATAGGTTGACATTTTTAAGGATACAATGGTGATCTTTTCTGCTTCAGAGAGTTTATTCACTTCGTAGTAAGATTACAGTCATTGTACCCAATTATTGATGCATTATGCATCAATATTTCCTTCAAGGTTCGATATGTCCATATTCATTTTCAATTTGAAGGGGATGATTTTATTGAAGTGAGGTCACGTCGAGGAGTCCCTGGAGTTCGAAGAGAATCACATGAGAATCTCGCTAAACTGGGTGAACATTTCGGTCCGTTGGTGAGCCAATGCATTTTCTATGAGTTGTTATGTCTCGTCAGTTGCATGTATATTTTCTGCTTCTTCGGACATCTTTTCTAAATTTGAAGGAAGTGTATACTTTTTTTGCTGATTTTGTGAGCATTTTTGAACATGTATAAGTTAAATAACATCGACTGAAGTGCTTATTCCACTTAAGCTCTGAACAAAATATTTTTCTGATACCAATGATCGAGGTCATTCCTAGGTGCATGCTGGGGACAAAAATCAAGTGAATGAGTTGGGTATTGTTATGGCACAAGCATATAAGAAGAACAAGTAAATAAATAAATGCACTTAGGTCGACAAAAACTACACGCACAGACAATATGCAGGAATTCAAACCAATTTATTACTTCTTCTCCATGAAAGATGGAGTAATCATAATTTTGTATATTACATTAGTGTACATGCTTATATAGGATATTGAAATGCTTGGGTGGCTAACTGTTATGTTCAGTTACAAAATAAGTTATAATGGTTCAGAATTTCAACTGTCACAAGAGACTGGAAGACAGAGGCATTCTGTTGATGTTCGACAATCGTCGATATTGCCAAGGCATGTTGATATGTTGTATGTCGAGGCGGATCTATTGAGGTGAACTTGTCTAAGAGAACATGTCGAGGCGAACCTGTTGAAGCAGTCATAGTAGTCAAAGCAATCGAAGTGCTAGACTTTGTTGAAGCTTGACAACCTTCCAACTGCTGGTTGGATCAGCCCTGATGATAAAATCATTTTAATAGTAATAACACATAATTTCCTTCTTTAGAAAACACATAGGATTAATGGGATGCAATAGATATAACTATAAAACCATTCATTCCCATACCGATCTTAAAAAAAAACACCTCAACAGATTTAAACAAACATAATAATAATAAAATATTGGGTCGATCTGAAATATGTTAGGGACTCTCCCTAAATCCCCAGGTCTCATAACATCAAACGATAACCAATAAACATGATAAAAACATTTTCACTTATCCATTACCAATATACAATATTTAAATAAAGAAAAACATAGAACTTAGCCATCGAAGAGCCCAAGAAATATTGCTTACCCGTAACACGAAACAACGAGGCTTAAAACCCTCTCCCAAACATTTTTACAAACAAATTATCCATTTCAAAAATATTGTAAGGGCCGAAGAATGCAACAATTAACCACAATATATGACCATATAAATGCTAACATATCGAACTATTAATTTAAAAATGTTTAAAATATTTGAATACCAAGCAATGCCAGCAAGACGATACGATCAAGAATGAACACAACATTTAAACACACAATGCCAAGACCCTCCTCAAGACTAACCTCGTGTGACCATCGCACTCTCTCTCCTTGGCATTTGACAGACGGGATTGGTGGCTTACCAGGGTGATGGTAGCCCATATCCATCCCCAAGTCACCCTTTTTTCTTGCGCGAGCTCCAAACCTGTGATCCAAACAAGAACAAAAGTCACATTCGGGATAAAAACAATATAGGACACTACAAAAACACTAAGAGCAGTCTTAATACCTGTGAGGAAAAAAGGAGAAGTTGTGAACCATATTCTAACCCCAAAAATGGTGTGCATGTAACCCTGCATGAGTAGGAAATACTCACAACCACTAATAGACCAAACCTTCAGGTGAAGGGAGCAGAGGATATATTCTCATCGTAGCAGGTTTTATGCAGATGAAATACTCCCAAGAGGCCAAAACTAGAATGAATCTGCACTTCACATACCAAACCCTAGCAAGAGCCGAGATATGTCATGGGAGAGCCTCGACTAACTCAATAATGAGCAGGTTAAACCTAAGGAAGGACAAAAGGGAAATCCCAACTGTTACAATCAAGGAAAGTACTAGTTTTAATTGCATAGCACAAACCTAGAACCAATGCATGCTCCCTATGCATCCAACCATATGAGCAACAGGTATAGCTAGTTAATGACACCCACATGGGTCAGGTTGATGTGGTAAAAGCCACCAATAATGCTAATGAACCAATATTTGACCAGAATTAAGCCAAGGTTGGGAAATATTTCCAATATAAATATTAATAACCAAATTTCATAATGTAGTCCTTTTACAATGGATTTTCCAAGGTGTTCAAACTTTTATATATCCCCATAAATCAAGACAATGCATGGAATAACCCCAAGGCCATAATACTACTTCCACAATAGGTAGTGTCCGGGGCTTACTTTGTGTGTTGGTCTTGTATCAACGGAAGTAACAATAGAGTATTGGCATAAATTCTAAGTAAGCCAGAAATCCTAATTTCAAAATGGCACATTGGTAAGCATAATAATAATACAATCAACATCCATAACATCAACAACAAATGTCACGTCAAGTATAGTTTTGAAACTTAAAACAAATACGAATAACAATCTAAGTAAATTACCCATATCAATGATGTACAATAAGATGTTATAATGCATTGAAAGGAGACCAAGGATTACACATGTAACATGCCCAAGTGGGTCAAGGATGCCTATAATTGAAGAATTATTTATTTTAATAATTGATAAAATGAGACATATATTTAGGGGAGATTGTTAAATGAGTTTTCATTGTCCACTAGGAGGAAGGAGCAGCTGTAGAAGGTTAGTTGACAAGTGGCAACACTAGTATTCACTTTATATCTATTGCAAGAGCATAATTGTTACACCTAAATCTCATCACCAGCATGTGCAGAGAATCCAAACATCAGATTAGCCCTCAAATCCAAAAATATGAAGTGAAATACTAGATTTTTCCTCATTGCTTATAGTTTTACAAGCATAAGTTGAGCACTGCCTTTGACCAGTTAGCAAGGCGTGTTACCTCCTTCATAAAACTCAGGTAACACTTACTGCCTCTTGATAGTAAGTGATGCCACTGCTTATGTCATGTATACAATGAGTGGTTCTGCCCCAGCACCGCTCTGTCACAGTGGAGGAGAAGCGATGCCCTTGGTAAAAAGTGAAAAAGACAAATCTTCACGAAACTTCTCAAAGAGAGGTTTCGTGGAAACCTCATCCCTACCTCCTAGGGCTACCTAGACTCGAGATCGATCCTTTTGGGATCTCCCTTCCACCTCATCCACAAATTTCTCAACCATCCCTATCTATCCAAATCCTATAAAAGCAGGCTCATATTCCATGGTTGAGGAGGGAGTAAGGTTATGTTGTTTCATTGAGATTCTAGTAATTTGTAATTGAGCATAGGAGGATCAAGTTGGAACTTTTGGGGACAAGATCATTGACATGAGAGGAGGAATCATGACACTAAGGTGAAGGTTGTAAGCTTTTCTCCTTATTCATTAATGCAAAGTTGGTTCCTTTCCCATATACTTGTTATGTTATAATCATGCATGTTATTATCAGATTCCTTACTCACTGTTATAAATGTTGTAGATGATGTTGTGGTATATTTGATCTTGTTATGTGTTTGATGTGTTTAAGCAGGTATTTCCTTGGAGATCTATTGCCACAGGAAAACAATTACATCGCTCCATCAAAGATTTTATTCCAAGTGTCTACATCTTCTAGGGGAATTTTTATAAATTTTTGTGACTTATTTGTTCTAGATATGAACCATTCAAAATAGAGGAAGAACTCTTGCCCATAGGAGGTTCAAAATTCCTAGAAAAAATTATGGCGGCTCCACTCAGGAACGCATTTTTTTAGTATATCTGATCTTCTTTAATCCTCAAACACTTGTCTGAAATACAAATCCAACTTGTTTAGTGATTAGATCCACTAGATTTTCTAGTGAAATATTACTCAGTTTGATCCTTCATATCTGAATTATTTTTGCATTCGGTGTTCAATTCCGTACTTGATTTTGTGTTTGGATGCCAAATTATCGGCAGCTAATAATATATTTTCGCCATTTTCTAAGTTTTGAATGCTACAGGAACATTGCTTCTACAAAGAGGGCCATAGACGGTGCCACCGCCTGTGCGCAGTAGTCAAGAAGCAGTGCCACCGCTATGTCAGTGAAGACAAAAGGAGGTTCTGGGTTGGTAACACTATGCCATTCACTATCAGCAAAGGTTCCAGGTTGGTGTATTTCATCCTTGTAGTTTCAAAACCTAGTTAATGTTGCTTTCAGTTTTGTGTATTTTTTGGCTTACTTTTTTATGAAAATGAATTGTATATTCTACCAGTTGCTTTGATTGTTATATTCTCTTTGCAATCAAATAAGATTTTATGTTTCTTGCATCGAAATTTACATTCTTTTTTTTTCTTGAAACATCTTTCTCCTTTCTGTAGATATTATTCGTTGGAATTGGAAAATATACATTTCATTTTCATGTGTATGTTTTGGTTCCAGTTTGAGTTCTTTGGAATTTGAGTATCTTTCAAGTTGTGTGGATTCTTTTCGTCTTTCTTTTTCTATTTATGAATGAGTAGGGTGTTGTAGACATTCTCTTGCTTTCTTTTCATATATCTAAGAAGTATTTAGTTATCAAAGTTCCATATTGATACATACAATTGAAAATCGAAGTGCTTCATTATTTTGTCTTTTTGTGCATCATTAATATTAGTCGCATCTTCGATTTCATTTTTCTTTTTGGCTCATGGTTGCATAAAGATAGAGTTATAGCATTCTAGGGAGGAATTTTTATTTTCTTTACTATGTGTGTTCATGTTGGTTTGAAAAGAAAGGTCTTTCCCTACCTTAGGTAGCTTTCATCGAAAGAGAAATGTGCATTGTCATGTAGCTAGGATTTGCATTCTTTTTACATTTCATGTCTACACCTCATGCATCTACTTAACCGCTCAAGATAAAATTAATGCTAGCTTAGGTTTAAAATCATTTAGTAACTGTGTGTAAGTTAGAGATGTGTTTCGACGTCGTTAAGCATGGCAGCAGTTGTTTTATGCCTGGACTGTGTTCCGGGGACTAAGTGGTTCCCCCATGTACCATTGGTATATCGAACATCCTTTCACGTACCCTTGAGGTATATTGAAAGGTACTTCATGTACTCAATTATATATCAGAAGGCCCCTTTTGTACAGTTGTGCAATAGACAGCACCACTATGGAGTTGAGCTCCCCCGTACCTAGCGTATATTGGGAGACACTCTTAGGATTCCTGTGACCAACTAAGTTAACCTTTTTGCCATATTGGAATCGCAATAAACCAGAGAACAGCACTCAGGGAGATTACTATTCTTGTGTCATCTAGGTAGTCAGGTATTTAGGTGAGGGATGGTTGATCCTCCTCACTGTGTTTTACTATTGGACCCTATGGTATATAGCGAGTTGTGAAACCTTGATAATCTCATGAGTATCCTGACTTTTGATCCAATCCTATTCACACAGTTTGCTTGTTTCTTTTATACTTGAGTATTGTTTGATTTGTGTGCTACTTCAGATATTCTTAGAGAGTTTAGATATGGGAGACTCTCCTAGGACCACCAGTAAAGAGACCCCTTTTCAGGGTGTCTTTTGTTTCTCCCCCTTGTGGAGCTATTGGTCCTCCCTTCATGTCCACTTTGAGTCTTCCTGGATTGATTATAGGATTACCTGTATGGTTATTCTCCAATATCGTTATACCAAATGCACCCTTTGTGTCGGATCATGGTCCTTCACCGCATGAGCATCAACCTCATGTTGATCCTTCACATTCTTCCTCGGATGTTGAATCAACCTCCCTTTCTTCCTCTTCACCTGTTGAAAACTATGATGTTAGTAAACGAGTGGGTAAGAAGAAGACCAAACAGAATGTTAAGAAGAAGAAAGCTAAGCAGAAGGTCATAGCTCCAACCTGTGATCGTCATGTTAGAAGCCCACCAGCCACTAATCATCATGCTAAGAGTATTGATGTACCTATTTTCGGCTCGGGTAAGCAAAAATTCTCTTGTAGGATTTTTAAGGGTGATCACCTTCTCAAGGATTGCCCCAGTATTTCCCTTGTGCTAGAAGTGTGGTCTAAACAAATTTTGTCATCAGTCTCTGATCGTCATATTGATGATCCCCCCTCAACTAGTGACTCTATGGTTAAGAGTTGAAAAGGAAAAGTTAGGTATCCTTTCTTTTTATGTAGAATATGCACCGTACTTACCTTTGTCCTTGCATGGATGAACCTTCAAGGTTGTTGGAATATCTTACTGCTCATCAACAACAGCTTCCAACAGGTTATTGTAAGTTGTCTCTTGACCTCCCACTGGTTGAACAAGTGGTCGATCCCACTCTTCCTTCCAAGAGTGAATTCCAAGTTGTCAATTCGGATTCATTTGTGGTTGATCCCACTCTTCCTTTGAATAATGAAGCTGAAGTGGTCGATTCGATGTCATCTCCACCTGATCCCACTCTTTCATCAAAGAGTGTTAAGACTGAAGTAGTCTCTTTGAACAAATATTCGTCTTGTTCTTCTCTTCCAGTAGAGAATGAACTAAAACATGCTAAAGTTTTTATTCTTTGTTCTGATTGTTCTCGACAAGAGGAAATTTTATCTCTTTCGATAGAACCCTCTCCAAGTACTGATGTTATTTACTTTGACTGGAGTAACCTAACAGAGTCTCGTCTCCATTCGAGTGTTCCTTTCTAGATAGTTGTGCAAGTTACTACTAGACGGATGCTTTGCACTATTGTTAACAAATGGGATTTCATTAGCATTCTATCCTCAACTGCTTGGAAAGCTTTAGGTTCTCCTTAGATTGTGCCAACCACCGATCAGAAACTGTCTTTTAATCAAAGACCTACTGCACCTTTAGGGATCCTTCCTTATTTTCCTATTACATTAGGAGGGAAAACTATTTGTATTGATTTTATGGTGGTCCAAGGTCCTTTAGATTTCAATCTACTCCTTGGACGTGATTATGTGTACGCCATGAAGACTGTAGTGTCCACACTTTTTAGAGTGATTCATTTTCCCCATGATGGGAAGATTGTGACCATTGATCAGCTTTCCTTTGTTACACCTAACAATTTCATTACTCCTAGTCATCATATTGCCCTGAATGTGCCACATGTTCTTTTGGTTCCTTCCCCTTCTAGTTAGATTCTTCCCATCATAGGTAAAATGGGGGGCATGGCTCCAGCCTCTTGACATCATACTGGAGTTAAGCCTCTAAGTTTTATGTAAGGGGGAAAATTACCAACCTCTGGATATCATGTTGGGTAAGAGCAGATTTTTCAAGCATAGTTCCTTTTATCTGTGTGAAGCTCATTAAAAAATAAAACAAATGTCTAAGAGCATAGTTCTTTTTCTATTTCAAGCTCGTTAAAAAATCAAGCAGATGCCAGTGAGCATAGTTCTTTCTCTGTGTCAAGCTCGTTAAAAATGAAATAGTTCACCTTGGGCAAAGTTCCTTTTTCATGTCAAGATCATTAAAAAATGAAACGGGTTCTTTGATCATGTCAAGACTCAATACTTGAACCTTCATTTTACCTGCCTGTATAACTTGACCCTCTTTCTTCATCTATTCCTAGTGAACCTTTTCCTGGTAGTAACCATGAATTTAGTTGGATGACGAATAGAGTAGGCAGATGAAATGAAGCTTGGGGGGCATGTACCCTACCACCATTTGTTAGATTTATGTTACTTGACAGTTATACTGGGGACAAGTACTAACCACTAAACATCATGTTGGGAAAATACCCGTCAATGGGATTCATTTTGAGCATACTTTTTTTTAGTTTCGAGCTCTTTAAACCATGAAACGATCCTTTGAGCATAGTTTACTTTTGGTTTCAAGCTCATTAATAATAAAACCACTCCTTAAGCATAGTTTACCTTTTGGTTTCAAGCTTGCATAAAAATGAAACAATTCTCGAGCATAGTTTCTTTTTCTATGTCAAGCTCCTTAAAAAATGAAATATGTTGTTTCAAGCAAAGTTTACCTTTTGGTTTCAAGCTTGCATAAAAATGAAACCATGTTTCAAGCATAGTTATTTTTTGTTTCAAGCTTTTGTAAAAATGAAACAGGTTTTTTTTAGCTTACTTTTCATTTTCCATGCTCTGGTCAAAACATGAAAAGTGGTTTGAGCTTACTTTATCGCTTTTTCGTGCTCTGGATTCAAACATGAAAAAGGTTCTGAGTGCATTTTATACCTTCGTTGTGCTCGTTAAATACTTAATGAAGAGGTATCAAGTATAATTTTACTGTTTTTCAAACTCATTAAAATTGGATTATGAAGAAAGGAACCCTATTGGATTCTTCTTTAAAACTATTTTTGGACTCCTAAAATGTGAAAATGTTATCAAGCGAACTTGTCTTCTTCACGCTCATAAAAGTACTTGAATATTCATCTCTTCGACGATATTTTATCTCTTTTTCAGTTCGGATTGACTATTTACGAAAAAGGACCCCTTGGAGTCTTCTTCCATTTTCATTCAGACTCTCTAAATATGAACGATGTTGAGTTTGCTTTCATCGAACTCATAAAAATAAAATGATGAAGGACCCTCTTTTGGAAACAAGCCCCTCCTTTCTCAGGTTCACAAAATGTATGAGAATGGACTTGTCTTCAGACAAGCTACAATGAGTGTTTGTTACCCTCTTTGAAATCAAAAAAGTGAAAAAGAGGCACTCATCAATCATGATGGGGAAATTAGGGTAAGGGAACCAATTCATTTTGCAAAAATCATGGAAGTTGTTTGTCACCTTTGAACATGGCACTTGTCTGCATTTCATTCAGTCAATTTGGTATTCAGCTGACTTCCAATTCAATCCACTTTCATGAGTCATGACACTCCTTTGAGTCTTTCAAAGAATGCATTGTCTATCTATGCATTATGTCATTCTGTCCATCTAGTCTAGTCAATGCTGCCAAGTCTTTGGTCGTGTCTCCCGATGTTCAAAGGGAAGTTGAAAAGTTTACCTCTGTAGCCAAAAAAAAAATTGTGTCAGTACTTTTTGATTCAATCCTATGGTTACATCATCTACAAAATTCTGGAAATTTGTTCCAAGTTTCATGTCATTGATGTGGGATTCATCATGGCCCTCCTTCGATGAGACTATTCCTATCGACATCAACTCATCATCCAGGAATTAGTCTTAGAAAGAAGTTAGTACCTTTATGTCTATATGACTTAATGACAGACTCTCTCACTCTCTACATAGGTTTTCATCATTAACCTTTAATCAATAGATTTGACTGAGTGTTCAACATCAAATCATCTATTCGCACTCAAGAGATTGTACTAGAGTACCTTGGGAGTCATTGACATTAACGGTGATTTCCCTCGTGATTATTAATGGTTCTCATCATTGAATGATAATCAATTTGTTTCTACCATGTTCGACTTCAGTACATTGTAATCACACGGTTAGATTCATACTTTGTGGAAGACGAGACGAAGACCCTGGGTATTTTGTGAAGCACTCATTGCTTTCCCCAAGTTGCGATAGAATATTTTGTATGAAGTATCAGCATGGATCCACATTTGTATGGTCATGGCTATGCTCAAATTTGCATCTGTATGATATACATCTATGTTTTATATCTGGTAGCTATGTCCAATTTTGAGTCCTCTATCACATGGATCTACACTGTATTCTAGTAGCCACGTTCGTTCATCTCTCTCATGGATTTTCCTTGTATTGGTTTGCAGCCGTGATGAAGAGACATTTGACTATGAATCAAAAGTATTTATGTATTTCATATGCCTATTTGACGATTATCTCTGATCTAGCGATGTCCTGCCTCGAAGTGATAACTTTCTCTTTCAAAGCTCTTTCCTATCATATCCCTCTAGCCTCATTCTTTGGGGGGCATTCTGTTACACCTAAATATCATCACCACCATGTGCAGAGAACCCAAACATCATATTAGCCCTCAAATCCCAAAATATGAAGTGAAATACTGGATTTTTCCTCATTGCTTACAGTTTTACAAGCATAAGTTGAGCATCGCCTTTGACCATTTAGCAAGGCGCGTTACCTCGTTCATAAAACTTAGGTAATTCTTACTGCCTCTTGACAGTAAGTGGTGCCACTGCTTATGTCCTATATACAATGAGCGGTTCTGCCCTAGCACCGACCTGTCATAGTGGAGGAGAAGCGGTTCCCTTGGTAAAAAGTTAAAAAGAGAAGTCTCAGACAAAACTTCTCGAAGAGAGGTTTCATGGAAACCTCATGCCTACCTCCTAGGGATACCTAGACTCGAGATCCATTCTTTTGGGATCTCCCTTCCACCTCATCCACAAATTTCTCAACCATCCCTATCTATCCAAAGCCTATAAAAGCAAGCTCATATTCCATAGTTGAGGAGGGAACAAGGTTATGTTGTTGCATTGAGATTCTATTCATTTGTAATTGAGCATAGGAGGAGTAAGTTGGAACTTTTGAGGACAAGATCATTGACATGAGAGGAGGCATCATGACACTAAGGCGAAGGTTGTAAGATTTTCTCTTTATTCATTAATGCAAAGTTGGTTCCTTTCCCATATACTTGTTATGTTATAATAATGCATGTTATTATCAGATTCCTTAGTCACTGATATAGATTTTGTAGATGATGGTGTGGTATATTTGATCTCGTTATGTGTTTGATGTATTTAAGCAGGTATTTCCTTGAAGATCTATTGCCATAGGAAAATAATTACATCACTCCATCAAAGAGTTTATTCCAAGTGTCTACAAATTCTAGGGGAATTCTTCTAACTTTTTTGTGACTTATTTGTTCTAGATCTGAACCATTCAGACTAGAGGGACAACTCTTGTCAGGAAAGGGTGCAAAATTCCTAGCAACAATAATCCCTAACAAAGTGGTCATGTTCCCTAAGAGGGGGAACTAAGATTGGTGGCTCATTAAATTCCAAAAATGAAGCAAATACCTAGGAAATCCTATATAAAACATCAAATTAAGTAGGAGGCTCACCACTCATTCTAATTTTTGAGAGAATGAACTTTGTGATTGTTGCAAACTAAAAATTCAAGCACACAAAGAAATTGATGTAGGGATAGCTAAACTGATTTGTTGAGTTAAGTATGTTGCTGATTGCTAAGTTGCAGAAGGATGCTATGTAGCATAGATATCCATCCTAGTGGTGCAGTGAGCAAGATCGGGGGTCCTAAGAAAGTGATTTGGTTACTTCAGGAAAAGGTTGGGTGGAATAGTCTCCCTTGGGTGTTAGTCCCTTTTTATGCAACACATCCAAGTTCCAACTCTATATATGTAATATGTTATATGATTTTGTTAGATAAGCTGAGAATAATGTCAAATGTAGTTTTAGTTAAATGTTATCTATTCATTGTTTATTTGATGAATTATTTGCGTAGACACTTATTGAAGAAGAAATGAATTTTAAAATTATCTCCTATATTTTTCCTCTCACCGAAGTGACGTACTCTAGTACAGGAAGATATAAAATTATGTTGAATAGTCATATCAGAATGATTGAATAGATGTGTATTATTCCTTATTACAGAGATTAGAAGTGAGATATGTATATATTGTTTACAATCTACTTTTAGTTAAAATACCAGCTACAACTCTAACTCTAAAGGATAAATAATTATAGTTAGTAATTCCAAATCTAGAATTATAAAGAAACTATATGTGCAGAATTTAAATGAAGAGCGTCTACTTTTATACATATAAGATAATTATATTCTCAACCATAATTGTTTCAAAACTGAATAAAAGCACCATATTTTGCTTACAAAAATATTTCTAGAATAAGCATTTTGTTCCTTTGTAAAACAAAGTAAAAGTTTACAAATGATGAAACCCTAGATCTATAATATTTGAGTTCATTTTATCTACACAGACATATTTTTAAACTATCAAATAAGAGAGTAAAAACCTTATATCTTTATCTATAAACCTCGTAATGTTTATGAGTCGAAAAATTTTATATAGGTACCTGCTTAATGGTAGAAACTCCATGACTAAAAAATGTTCATCAAAAAGGTTATCAATGAAGAAACAAGCTTCAATAAATATTTTATTAACTCATCACAGCAGCATAGCCAGAAATCGTATGATCAATTATATATTCACGGAATCGAAACATAGTATATTTTAACATAGAAAGGCTCGATTACCGAGAAAAATCATGGGCTTGTCCCACATCATATCTACTATAAAATTAAACTAGCAATGACGCTATGGTGGGGCTTATAGCCAAAAAAAAATTACTGTTAGGTATAAGCATTAAAATATTAACCTAATATTATAGATTGAATGTTAAAAACAAAAATCTAAACAAGATGTAAATCCCTCACGGGTTCTCACCTACCAAACAACATCTGTCAATATTTTCCATTAATAGCATAAATTGAAAGTAAGTATCAAAATAAATAATTGTCTATTATACTGCAAGCGATCTAGGGATCGAACCCAAACGCTGCCAGATAGTTACCATCAAAAATTAAACTACATATTCAAAGTGGATTTAAAATACAACTAAGAGTATTTAAAGAGAAATTCGACAATGGCGTATTCATCCCGAGTTTACAGTAAGAGCCTCACGGCATTTTTGTTTTCCAATTGATACCCTAACTAATAAGAAAGGTTAAAATTTCTTTTAAAGTTTTTCCTTTATCAAAATGAAGCTGTAATAACAGCCTTCTAATTAAAACACAACAAATCAACTGTGTAGAAGCTCACAACCTTAATTTAAAATCAATCATAGGGTCAGAAAAACTTTAGGATCTTAAAGAAGCAAATGACAGATTCAATAGAAGGTCGCAAGAATCCACAATAATTCTTCACATCTTGGAAAGTTTACACAGTCGCTTCAACATTCATAGTTACAGTATCTAAACCTCACGAGTACCGATAACTTTTAAACAAGTTTATAACCAAATAAAATTTACAAAGTGGCTTAGTCGACTATGACTCCATGGTTTGGGGATAAACATCTTTATAATAACAATTGTCTAAAGTACAAAAGAAATTAATTATTTCCATATCAAGTATAGAATGGAGAAAAACCCATCACCATGAAAATACACCACGTAACTAGAATCCTCCTCAAGAGCCACATAGGGGAGTGACATAGGTCTTACTCATTTGTAAGGAGGCTTCACTACCAATAAATTCCTCCACCTCATTCCATTGTTACTCTGCACACAAGTATAATAACTCAGAGGTTAAAACATTTCTATGGTATAAACGAATCCTGGTGTACAAGAAATCAAACGATGTAAACTTACAGTTACCTTTCAGGGTTTCACCAGCACATAGTCCACACTAAAGAATCCATCTTTAAATGCTTGAGATGAGGTTAAACTGGTTCATATAGTGACAAGGGCCTAGATGGTAGCTCTTCCACTTATGAATGTAACCAGAGGAATAGTGAAACAAGAAGCTGAAGGCCTGGAAAGAAATGAAGGAGTTTCCAGTAGAGAATTGATGAAATAACCCACACAGTAACCAAAACCCATTAAAACTTCTAGGGTTTTACAACTTGTTTTTGGCCGACAGCTAGAGGTTAGGTTATTATTCCATGGTTTGAAAGGATACGAGTTTAAGACTTGTACTCCATCTATCACCATCATGTTTAAGTCAACAGAGTGATCAAGTACAAAGGAAAAAAGAGTTGTTAAAGCTCCATGAATGCCTATGCATAAGGTTTTGTAAGCCGTATTACATAGTTCAAACTCAACAAGTTTTATATTGTTAAATAATGTAAACGTGGGTATATCAAATCATTGTTTTTAATAAAATTTGAACCTGTAGAGAAAAATAGTTATTATGTTAGCATGTATCTAGTCTAGGCTCTTAAGAATAAAGATAAAGGATTCTAAGAAGAGTGGCATAAGAACATCCAATTAGGATAGGATTTTGATCCTGGTCTAAACCAAAATCCAATCTTTTATCTTTTACAACCTTGTAGTTATTTTGTTCTTAAGCTACGATGTCAAAGTAACCCCACCCGCACTCAAGTAAAACAATAAATCATGCGTTAGTCTTAACAACTAAGTAAGACCTTGTTTTATCCTCGACGTAACTAAAGAGTAAATTCAAGCAAAGGATAATGACAACTGTCTTACGATAATAAGTTAAATTGTAGACGGTTTGCTTGTGTCACATTTTAGTGTCATGTTGGCACGTAAGAAAATAATCAAACTAATACTAATTGAAAATACATGACTATAGTAATGTATGACAAAAGGAAAAATGAGTAACAACATCGCTCTAAATATTGTCTAGTGAATTTAAATATTACTTGCAGTAAATGAAAAAAAAATATTTATGAAATTAGGGATGTTACATGTGGTATCAGAGCGAGATTCCAACTGTAACATCCCCAGTTTTGACCCCTATGCACTAAATATACATGATATCTAAATATTGTAATTAATCATGGTGTGGAGATAAAGGCCAAGGCCCACCATCGATTCAGCTATGTCATGTTCGGATGGGAATTGTCACCGATAGTATATCAGGACTTGTGGCATACATATTAAGTTATGGCATCATGTAACTATGCATTTTAATTAAATAACCCAACCAGCTATGTTCACTGCAACTAAATTGAGAAGGGGCATGATTCCTAAGGATAAGGAGGGGAAATGATGAACCTTGAGTCATGGGGTAAAATCCACGTGTCGTTGCCCTATTTATTTTTTATCACCTTCTCTTGTCTCATCCAACCACAATTTTTAATGTTTTGCTGAGTTGTTGAGGCAGTTATTGCTCGAAGTGGAGGGTGGAAGGACTATCATTCTTTGCCACATGCTCACTCAACCACTCATCTCTCCACCTTCACGTGGGTAATGGAACCATCACCACGCCACTCTCTTGGCCATTGGGGTTCACTCTCACATAGGAAGGCGCAGGGGGTCGGTTCATATTCCTCACACAGAGCTAAGTTAAGTGTGGTGTAATTTCTTGTTGGGGGTTCATATGTATCTCTCTCACATCATTTACAAGTCTGTATTTGTGTTCTTTCCTCTAGGATCATGCATAGATTCAGCGTTTTTCCTCCACCATTACCGGACTATGAGAAATTGTTGTGGGTTTCTTTTGTTGATTCGTGGGCTGTTGTTTTCCATATTTTGTTGGATGTGATTTCCTTTTGGGATTAGCTGCTATAGGGTGTATGTTTTCCTTCTGCCCAGGCTAAGAGTCTGTTTACTCTTCCACTCTCGGGCTGAGTAACTTTGATGGTCATTTCATTGCTGAGCCGAGGCCATGGTTTTCCCCACGCTGTTTGTTTGCTGTGAGCTCCTCTACATTCTATTGGTTGTGTACTCTCTCAAGTTTTGGGAACAGCTGTAGGTTACAGTTGAGTCATTTTGGCCACGATAGGGCCAAGAACGAATCAGTTTTTGTTTCCCCTATCCAAGTGGTGAAGAGCTTGTTTTACTGTATGAATGCAGAGGTTGGTCTTCAGGACTGTCTAGGAGTGGTGATGAAGGCCTAATTTACTTGACAAACCTCGTGAATTTGGGAACCACACAGACAAAACTAGTGGACTGGATTTCTTCTCCACAATCCTTGAAGAGCACTGGAATGGAGATCAAGGTCTAAGGGACTGCTTTGCAGAGAAAGGAATGATTTCCTTGTGTTGGGTGTGTGTGGGTATCCTAGAAGTCAGCCTAGATCTGGTGTGGGTGTCCTTAACTCTTCCATGAGCTCACCAACTTAGCATTATCCTTTCCCAACTCCTTTTTTGCCTGATAAACCCAACTATGTTGGCTTGGCTGAACTATGTACTCTTGAGGGATTGTTATCCTTGGCTATGTGTAAGCTTGATAGTTCCTTATTCCTTGGGAAATCATGCCTGGATCAGGGGTGGAAATGTTGCTGAGAGGCTAAACTAGAGCACGTGGGCCTATGTTTGGGAGGAACATTGTAGTGACATAGCTGGTTGCGGGACAATTCACATAAGATAAGTACTTTTGATTAATCTACTTTGCAATCATGTTACAGTTAATCAATTATGATGATGAACATGTTGGGTGTTGAAGTGTTTATGAATAAAAATTATTGTTTTGCTTCTGCTATGTATATGAAAAATTATGCATTGTAGTATGTTTCATGTTTTTGGATTATCAAGCTTCAGCATGGTATGTATGAATTTGATTATGGGGCTAGATGCCCACATGTTGGTGTAAGGTAGCGTCCCCTTGCCTGGTCGGAGGGTCGAGGATGTGACAAAATGGTATTAGAGCTCTGGTTGTAGCATGGGCCTGAATGAGCCATGATAGATCAGTTAACAAAGGTAGGTTTCCTACTACCCAGAAGAAAACTACATGACAAGAGAATTTTTGGACTATCCACCCGATGGTTAGTTGATCTGACCGTCGATGGCACAGATGCTCCAAAAAAATTTAGTGTTGACTTCGTCGGCCATCGAAGCATATTAGTGGTACTCATCACCGATGAACAGTGGAAGGGATCAAGGGATTGTAGACCCACTGTTGCGGATAGCTATAGGACTATCCTTCCAACGGATAGAGCCTCCGACCATCGACGCAGTAAAGAAACTTCAAAATTTTTCCAAGTGACGAAAATATTGGTCATCGAAAGAAGATAGTGGTTTGTGTGCCCGCCGTTGTGGAATCCTAAGGCACTAGTCTTCTGATGAGAAGATTTCCAACTGTCGATGTCGATCAGGCTATGCCTTAGTTTTCCAATCAGAAGTCATTAGCAGGTTGGATAGTCGATCGAAAAAGGATCGAAGATGATAACCCGCAGTTGTGGCTGCTGAATGAGCTATTTCATCGACGAATAGGAGATAGTTGAGCCGATCAAAGCAGCAAAAAGGAAGACTAAAGATAAAAATTGAAAATTTTTCTAAGTCATCGAATCGTTGGCCATTGGCGACAGTTAGTTGATCACATCATCGATACTCAAAGGATGCGGTCACCAATGAGCTATGTCAAGTGAAATTTGTTGAGCGTCCGCCATTGTGGAGATCGAAGAGACTAACCGCCCAATGAAGAGTGCCTCCAAGCACCGATGCCACGGCTTCTAGAGGCTCTGACCGCCAACAAATTCAAGAGCTGTGGAAGATTTAGTTTGATTGTGGACCGCCGTTGCGGAAGGCTTGACGGTTAATCGTTCGGTGCGTAGGGCACTTGGCTTCCAACGCAACAAGTTAACCCATCCTATCGTCAACGAAATTAGGAATGATATATGATTAAGGACCGATATGACGGAAGGGAATAGACCAATGAGTCATCGATGAAGACATGGGATAATAGACCGATCAAAGGAAAACTTTGAAGAGTCAAAAAAGCACCAAAAAATGGTTAATGATCGGATCGCCGATCAAAAGCTCAGATGGTTTTCTCGCGAAAATGGTAGGAATATTATTTTCCGCTGTTGTGACTGCTCAAAGGACTATGCACCCGATGCATAGTTGAATTGCTTGCCGATATAGATCAGGAGTCTAGTCATTTTGCCTGTCGAAACGCCGAAAAGAAATAAGCAAAAGATCATCGATGAACAGTCGATCTGCTCGCCGATGTAGATCGGAAGTGTATTTTTTTTGACCCCCATAGAATCAAAAAAATAGTTGGGAAGAGGTCCAATTGGGCCTAAGGAAATTTGGGTTTTTCGAAGGGATTTCTTAGCAATTTTTTTAGACAGTTTCAGACGATTTTCAGCAGATTTCAGTAGACTATCCATGGTCACAGAGCTGAACAAGAAATAGAGAAAATTATTTGTTTTAGCATAATTGTTGTTTTATAAAAATTTCCGAAAGAAGAAGGTAAGTAGTTCTGATTTAAATTAATGTTAGGCATCTAACAGTTTGCTACTAACACATTTGCAGAACTATAGATAAAGAGCAGTACTCTAGGAAGAACAGTGTGGTAAAGCAAGAGGTGGTTCATTTATGAGAACCCATGACGGATATGATGCTCAGGATTCTTACGAGCGTGCAAGAGATGCCATGGGAGAAAATTTCCATAATGGAAATGATGACATAGAATCTAATTGAAGGAGATTCCAAGAGACACCGTCAGATGTTGCAGCCACCATGAGAAGCTTGATTAAGGCCCAGGAAGAGAAGCATCAATTGACTTATGCCATGTTGCATAGTTTGATAGATTTGCAGAGAAAGATAGACTCTAGATGAGGTACAGCAAGGCCAGAAGGCAGTAAGAGCAGCACTAGGAGAAGGAGAAGGACTTCCAGTGGATCATCTGACTCTAAAGAATCTAGTGGAGATACAAGCTCATCTTCTCATAAAAGGAAAAGAAGAAGGCATCATAGGGATCGCTCTCGAGATGAAGTTAAGAAGGCTAAACCTCCTACATTTGATGGTGAGATAAAGACTAGACAAGAGGTTGAAGCTTGGCTTCTTGGGATAAAGAAGTACTTTTAGGTGAAGGACTATTCAGGGAACATGAAGGCCCGAGTTGCCATATTCAATCTGAATGGACGAGCATCCATTTGGTGGGAACAATTCAAGCAAGTAAAAAGGATCAGTGAAAGGAAATTGAAATGGAAACAGTTCAAGAAATATTTCAGGCAGAAATACCTTTCTGACAGGTATTATGATGAGAAGATCAAGGAGTTCCATGAGCTGCGATTGGGGCAGCAGACCATGGATGAATATGCAAATAAGTTTTTGGAATTGTTGAGGTATGCCCGGTACATTAGAGATGAGAAAGTGAAGATCCAATGGTTTCTAAGTGGGTTGCGTCAAACTTACAAAGATAGAATTGAGTTCTATGAACCAAGAACTCTTGAAGAAGTGATAAGGAAGGATAAGTATTGCTATGAGCAAAGCAAGGGTAAACTTGATTACCATAAGGCATGGAAAGGCAAGAAGAATGAAATTTTTAACCAAACAAAGAAAGGTTTCAAACCTTTTAGATTCAAGAATCAGCAGAAGCAGCCATCCCAAGCTGCAAGTAATCCAGTTGGAGTGATAGGTGGAAAGCGTAAAGAGCCACATCCGAATAAAGGTCCACTCAAATGTTGGAAATGTGAAGGACCTCACTTGTGTAGATATTGTCCACTTGAGAATGAAAGTGCAAGGCCAACTTATAACATTTAGGGAGCAGAAACAGTGGGTTAGGTAGCCAGAGCAGTCCCTAGAATTTATGCAGCACTAGAGGACCACCAGGCAAATCACCAGTCAACTGTGGTTGAAGTTGCAAGTAAGATTGTTGAACAATCTGTTTCTATTTTAATTGACCCTGGTTCTACTCATAGTTATATCACTCCTAGGGTAGTGGAGATTTGTGCTTTTAAGAAGGCAAAGCATAGAAAATCTTGGTTAGTCCATCTAGCCACTGGGACCAAGAGAAAAGTCAGTAAATTGGTAGAGAAGTGCCCATTGGTTATGAATGGATTGAACACTTGTGTAGATCTGAATGTTCTACCGCTTGGTTCCTATGATGTTCTCTTTTGAATGGATTGGTTAGAAGCTCACCAAGTGAAGCTTGACAGTTATAACAAGACTTTTGAATGCATGGATGAAGAAGGAAACCCGGTAATTGTGAAAGGTATTCCAAAGGTAATTTCAATAAGACAGGTTTCAGCAATGCAATTGAAGAAGTTTTGTAGGAAAGGTTACCAGTTGTATGCAACTCATGTTTTGGAACCAACGGAAGATGAAACTCCTAGGTTGGAGGACTATCAGGTGTTACAGGAATTCAAGGATGTGTTTGCTTATGAGATTTCAGGGATTCCTCCAAAGAGGGACATTGATTTCACCATTGAACTTGTGCCAGGAGTAGCACCAGTGTCCAAAACACCCTACAGGATGAGTACACCGGAGATGCTAGAGTTGAAGATGCAGCTGCAAGAGTTGTTGGATAAGAAGTATATCCGACCAAGTGTGTCTCCTTGGGGAGCACCGGTTCTATTTGTGAAGAAGAAAGATGGTACACTCAGGTTATGTATTGATTACAGATAGTTGAACAAGGTTACTATGAAGAATAAATACCCTTTGCCTAGGATTGATGACCTCTTCAATCAAATGAGAGGAGCAAAGGTATTTTCCAAGATTGACTTGATGTCCGGTTACCATCAGGTGAGAATCAAGGATGAAGACATTCATAAGACAACCTTCAGGACAAGGTATGGACATTATGAGTTTGTGGTGGTACCATTTTCTCTCACAAATGCACCAGCTACATTTATGTGCCTTATGAACAGTGTCTTCAGTAGGTATTTGGACAATTTTGTTCTTGTTTTCCTTGATTACATTCTTGTGTATTCTAAGAATGACGAAGAGCATGAAGAGAATTTGAGACTGACATTGCAAGTGCTCAGGGAACATCAGTTGTATGCCAAGCTGAGCAAGTGTGGCTTCTACAGGGATAGAATTCAGTACTTGGGTCACATTATCTCAGAAGAGGGTATATCAGTAGACCCTGAAAAGATTGAAGCCATTATGAATTGGCCTACTCCAAGAAATGTGACAGATGTAAGATCTTTTATGGGACTTGCAGGATACTATAGGAGATTCATTGAGGGATTTTCCAAGGTTGCACATGCCATCACTTCTTTGCAAAAGAAGGGGATGAAGTTAAAATGGAATTTGAAGTGTGAAGAAAGCTTCCAGTGGTTGAAGAATCTTCTCACCAGTGCACCAGTATTGAAAGTTGCAGATCCAAAGAGAGATTTTGTGGTATGTACCGATGCATGCGGACAAGGGCTTAGAGGAGTCCTTATGTAGGACAACCACGTGATATGTTATGAGTCAAGAAAGCTGAAGGAGCATGAGAAGAACTATGACACTCATGATCTAGAGCTTGCATCCATAGTACATGCCCTCAAGATGTGGAGGCATTACTTGATGGGTAAAAGATTTGAGCTCAGAACAGACCATTGTGGTCTGAAGTATTTGTTTGATCAGCCTACTCTAAATGCTAGGCAAGAAAGATGGCTGGAATTTTCATGTGAGTTTGATTTTGAAATCAAGCACATAAAAGGAAAGGAGAACAAGGTAGCTAATGCACTCAGCTAGAAGATGCAGGAAATGCATGTGGCATCTCTTAGTATTTTCCAATCAGATTTGAGGCAACAGGTTGTTAATCATGTTGCTGAAGATGAATTGTACGAGAAAGTAAAAGACAAATTGCAGCAGCCAAGTCTTGAGAAGAAATATGAGGGTTATAAATTGGAAGAAGATGGACTACTTAATTATAAAGGCAGAATTTATATTTCGAATGTAGTTGATTTGAGGAGAGTTGTTATGGATGAAATCCATCAAGCTCTGTATTCTGGTCACCCAGGATATCAGAAGACAATTGCTACAGCTAGAATGCAATACTTTTGGCCAGGAATGAAGAAGGACATGGTTGAATACATTTCAAGGTGCATGAAATATCAATAGGTAAAGGTTGAGCATCAACATCCAACAGGTTTGTTGCAACCTTTGCCAGTCCCAGAATGGAAATGGGAAATTATTCATGGATTTTATTATAGGATTGCCGATGACTTGGAGACAACATGATTCCATCATGATTTTCATAGACAATTTGACAAGGGCAGTGCATTTTATACTGGTAAAGTCCATGCATAAGACTGATGATATTGCAAAGATATTCATGAAGGAGATTTTCAAATTGCATGGATTGCCAAAGGCGATAGTCTCTGACAGAGATGTCAAGTTCACTTCCAATTTTTGGAAGGGGTTGTTTGCAAATTTGGGTACAAAGTTGAACTTCAGAACTGCATACCATCCTCAGACAGATGGGCAGACAGAGAGAGTCAACCAGGTGCTTGAAGATATGCTTCGCATATATGTGATGGACAAACCAACTAAGTGGGAAGACTACTTACACTTGGTTGAGTTTGCTTATAACAATGGGTAACAGGCACCCTTGGGGATGAGTCCGTATGAAGCTTTGTACAGAAGAAGGTGTAGGACACTAGTGACTTGGGATAATCCAGTGAACAGGATTGTGCTTGGACCTGAATTGCTCAAGGAAATGGAACAAGAGGTTGTAAATATCAAGCAGAATTTAAAAGCAGCACAGGACAGACAGAAAAGTTATGCAGATAAGCATAGGAAGGACAGAGAGTTTAGTGTTGGGGATCATGTGTACCTCAGAGTGAGGGAAAAGAAGAGTTCCTTGAAACTTGGAATTTGTGCCAAGCTGTCACCAAGATGCTGTGGGTCGTTTGAAGTGCTTTAAAGAATAGGGCTTGTTGCATATAAACTTGCATTGCCTACTAGTACTAGAGCTCATAATGTTTTTCATGCTTCTTTGCTTAAGAAATATGTACATGACCCTAACCACGTAATAAATTGGGATGTGATTCAGGTGGAACCCGAGGGAGAGTTTCGAATCGATCCAATGCGTATCCTCGACAGGAAGGTCACAATGCTCCGAAACTGAGCCATAGGGTAGGTAAAGGTGCAATGAGAGCACTACGGACCTGAAGAGGCTACGTGGGAGCTGGAGGATGCCATGCGATTGGCACATCCATTTTTGTTCAATCCTGCAGAACACTGAGGAAGTACCAGTGTGACATTTTGTTTAAATTTTGTTAGCACTGAGGACAGTGCTATTGAAGGGGGAGGGGAATGTAACATCCCCGGTTTTAACCCCGATGCACTAAATATACATGATATGTAAATATTGTAATTAATCATGGTGTGGAGCTAAAGGCCAAGGCCCACCATCGATTCGGCTATGTCATGTTCAGATGGGAATTGTCACCAATAGTATATCGGGACTTGTGACATACATATTAAGTTATGGCATCATGTAAATATGCATTTTAATTAAATAACCCAACCAGCTATGTTCACTGCAACTAAATTGAGAAGGGGCATGATTCCTAAGGATAAGGAGGGGAAATGATGAACCTTGAGTCATGGAGAAAAAGCCACGTGTCGTCACCCTGTTTATTTTTTATCACCTTCCCTTGTCTCATCCAACCACCATTTTTAATGTTCTATTGAGTTGTTGAGGTAGTTATTGCTGGAAGTCGAGGGTGGTAGGACTATTAGTCTTTGCCACATGCTCACTCAACCAGTCCTCTCTCCACCTTCACATGGGTAAGGGAACCATCACCACGCCACTCTCTTGGCCGTTGGGGTTCACTCTCACGCAGGGACGCACAGGGGGCTGGTTCATCTTCCTCACGTAGAGCTAAGTTAAGTGTAGTGCAATTTCTTATTGGGGATTCGCCTGTCTCTCTCTTGCACTGTTTACAAGTATGTAGTTATGTTCTTTCCTCTGGGATCATGCATAGAGTCATCATTTTTCCTCCACCATTGCCGGACTATGAGAAAATGTTGTGGGTTTCTTTTGTTTATTTGTGGGCTGTTGTTTTCCATATTTTGTTGGCCACGATTTCCGTTTGGGATTAGCTACTGTAGGGTGCATGTTTTCCTTCTTCCTAGGCTGAGAGTCTATTTACTCTTCCACTCTTGGGCTGAGTAACTTTGACAGTCATTTCATTGCTGAGCCGAGGCCGTGGTTTTCCCCATGCTATTCATTTGCTGTGAGTTCCCCTACATTCTATTGGTTGTGTCCTCTCTCACATTTTGGGAGCAGCTGTAGGTTACTGTTGAGTCATTTTGGCCACGATAGGGCCAAGAATGACTTAGGTTTTGTTTTCCCTATCCAAGCAGTGAAGAGATTGTTTTACTATATGAATGCAGAGGTTGGTCTTCAGGACTATCTAGGAGTGGTGATTAAGGCCTGATCTGCTTGACAAACCTAGTGTATTTGGGAACCACATAGACAGAACTAGTGGACTGGATTTCTTCTCCACAATCCCTGAAGAGCACTGGAAGGGAGATCAGGGTCTGAGGGACTACCTTGCAGAGAAAGGACTGATTTCCTTGTGTTGGGTGTGTGTGGGTGTCCTATAAGTCAAACTAGATCTAGTGTGGGTGTCCTTAACTCTTCCATGAGTTCACCAGCTTAGCATTAGCCTTTCCCAGCTCCTGGTTTTCCTGATAAACCCAACTGTGTTGGCTTGGCTGAACTATGTACTCTTGAGGAATTGTTATCCTTGGCTATGTGTAAGCCTTCTAGTTCCTTATTCCTTGGGAAATCATTCCCAGCTCAGGGGTGGCAGCGTTGCTAAGAGGGTAAAGAGCACACAGGGCTATGGTTGGGAGGAACATGGAGGCGACGTAGCTGGTTGAGGGACAATTCATATAAGATATGTACTTTTGATTAATATGCTTTGCAATCATGTTACAGTTAATGAATTATGATGATGAACATGTTGGGTGCTGAAGTTTTTATGAATGAATGTTGTTGTTTTTCTTCCACTATGTATATGAACAATTATGCATTGTAGTATGTTTCATGTTTTTGGATTATCAAGCTTCAGCATGGTATGTATGCACTTGATTATGGGGCTAGATGTCCACATGCTAGTGTAAGGTAGCATCCCCTTTCCCGATTGAAGGGTCGGGGATGTGACACCAACACTAGGCATGATTAGCTCACTCGCATATAAATAAAAACAATTTACTAATTTTAAATTTTAATTTATTTATATCCAGAAATACAAAAATATGTTTTGCATGAAATGGAGAATGCTGAAGCCTCTGCTGAAAATTGTTCTCAGCGTAATAAACCTGACAAATTTTATGTAGAATTGAATAATCCATAATTACTACAAATATCCATAGAGATGAAGGATGTACTTCAAACTGTGAAACAAGATAATAAAATAATTTTATAGTTGAATGAATATCTACTGGACACAATACATAACCAAGAAAAAGATAAAAGAAATGATATTGAAACTAATTCTAAAACAACGTCCTATAAACATAAAGGAAAGAAAGAAAAATATCAGGATAGTGAATCTTCCTTAGAGGTTAAGACAAGGTCACATAGGGAAAGGAATATGTTATATTTTTTATCATTCAAGCTAGAATTATGTTAGGATCTTTAACTGAGAGAATAACAAGCACAACAATCAAACATAAGAGACAATGAACACAATTTTTTTCCTTGGGGAAACCATAAAGGAGAAAACCCCACAACTTCCTCAGAGATAGAATCAGCACCAAAAGCAAAACCCCAAAAACTATAAGATGATCTCTCGACAGCAGTACTCTCTCTCTCTCTTGTCCCAGCAACTTCTCTCTCACTCATACACACCAGTGAGTGAGTGTTTGTGTGATAAATAGAGATTCTCACTCTCTATTTATATTATTTTGTTCACTTAACCTTTAACTCTGTTATGTAGGCTCGAGTAATCCTAACTCAGTTATGTAGGCTCGAGTAACCACAATTGGGGTACTAATGACTAGACTTACATTAACTCACCTAGGGCCGACTTCTCTAGGAGATTATAATAACCCTAGTGCCCCACAACTATGGGGAATTTAACCCTTGATCAATAGGAGGGTTACCCATAATGACACATGACTTGCTTACATTATTGAATCTCCCAATAGGAACATAGTGGCATGACATGACTCAAATACATTACAAACACTTCCCGGAATAAACATCGGGGTACAATACATAAGATATACGAGTGAATACATTCTGAAGTTACAAATACATCAACACTCCCTCTTAACTAGGAAGGTATTCTCTCAACACAATTTATCAACACAAGTCTTCTTCTCTGTATCATTTGGATCATCATTGAGTTGTCATCATCTTCATCTTCAAGTCATATTCATCTAGATCTAGATCATCATCACTGGATCTAGATCATCACTAGATCTGGATCATCATCACTCGATCTGGATCATCATCACTGGATCTGGATCATCACTCGATTGGGATCATCACTGGATCATCATCACGGGTGCTATCTCATGATTCTTCTCATCATAGGAATTTCTAAAGAGCCATCCCTTTTTCATGCTAGTTGTAGGCCTAGCCTCCATGTAGGTCTTCTTCAGTGCTTATATCTGAGCCTAAATCAGAATGGCCCGCCCAGCACTCACATCTGACCATGAGAGGAACACATCCAACACCATGTCAAAAAGGCATAGCACTTACATTCACCAGCATGATAGTACATAACTACTATCATCTGTGAAAAGGCACGGCACTCACATCCACCAGCATGGTAGGACACACCTACTACCATCTGTGGAAAGGCACAACACTTACAATCACCAGCATGGTAGGACACACCTACTGCCATCTATAAAAAGGATCAGCATTCACATCCACCAGCATGATAAGACACAACTACTATCATCTGTGGAAAGTCTTGGCACTCACATCCACCAGCATGATAGGACACAACTAATATCATCTATGGAAAGGAATAGCACTTACAATCACCAGCATGATAGGACAAAACTACTATCATCTGTGAAAAGGCTTGGCACTCACATCCACCAACATGATAGGACACAACTACTATCATCTATGGAAAGGCACTGCAATTACATCTGATCATATGGGAACCAATCCTACAGTCACATCAGAATGGCCCTTAGCCCTAGGCTGAGGATTCCTGGTAATTGACCAGGTACCTCCATTCTCCCAAAGAATGGCATTCAGCACTTATATCTGATCATGTAGGAACAAATCCTATAGTCACATCAGAATGGCTCTCAGCTCTAGGCTAAGTATTCCTGGTAACTAACCAGGTGCCTCCATTCAGAGAATGGAATTCATTGCTTATATCTGATCATGTAGGAACCAATCCTACAGTCACATCAGAATGGATCAGTACTCATATCTTACATGGAAGGAACCAATCCTCTCACCATGACAGAATGGCTCAGCCCTTACATCTAACCATGGAAGGAACCAGTCCTCTCACCATGTCAGAATGGCTCACGGACTCATCACTTCCCCTTAGAGGGAACCTCAATATGGAGAACACCAATATTCTCCCTGAAGTATTCAAACTTCCCTCTGGCCAATGTCCTAGTCAACACATCAGCTATCTATTCGTCCATCACAATATACTGGAGCTTCACCACTACTCTCTACACCATATCCCTGATACAGTGATATTTGATCTCGATATGCTTCGACTTGTCATGTAACACCAGGTTCTCCAACAACTTCACACAACTATGGTTGTTGCAATATATACAAGTAGCATCCAATTGGAGATCAAATAAATCAGACAGTATCTTCCTCAACCATACTGCCTCATAACTAGCTGAACAAGCTATGACATACTCTGCTTCAGCTGTACTCAATGGCACATAAGACTGTTTCCTGTTAAACCAAGAGATCACACCTGATCCCATACTAAAGCAGCACCCTGAAGTGCTCTTCCTATCGATGGCACTACCTACCCAATCTAAATCAACATAACCCTCTAGGTTAATATTCTGATTCACCTCATACTTGAGCCCATAATCAATTGTACCCCTCAGGTACCTCAGAATATGCTTTGCAACAATCAAGTGAACATATCTCGGATCTATTAGGAACTGGCTCAAGGTGTTCACAGTAAAGCAAATATATGTTCTCATATTCATCAAGTACATCAAGGACCCAATCATCTGATGATACATCATAGCCTCAACCAACTCTGATGAAGCATTGCTCAATAGTTTTAGGTTCAATTCCATAGGTGTGGTCATGGCCTTACAATCCATCATCCCGAATCTCTTCAGGATCTCTACCATATTGTAACGTCCCCGACCCTCCGACCAGGCATGATAACGCTACTAAACACCACACTTCCAGGAATCTAGCCCCATGAACATCCACATACCTATAATATTGAGGCAAAATACTTAAGAATATAAAACATACTATGATGCATAATTGTTCATATACATAGCGGAAGCAAAACAACTTTCATTCATATACAATTCAGCATTCAACATGTCCACCATCAAAATTCATTAACAGTAAATACGATTACAAAATAGATTACTCATGAATACTCATCTTATGAGAACTGTCCCACAACCAGCTACGTCACTGGAACGTTCCACCCAACCATAGGCCCACGTGCTCCTTAATCTCTCAGCAACACTGCCACACCCGATCCGGGCATGATTCCCCAAGGAATAAGGAACTAGTAATCTTACACATAGCCAAGGATAACAACACCACAAGGATACACAGTTCAGCCAAGACAACATAGATGGGTTTATCAGGAGAACGCCAGATCTGCCAAGCCAACACAGTTGGATTTATCAGGCCATCCAGGAACTGGGAAAGGCTAAATGCTAAGCTGGTGAGCTCATTGAAGAGCCAAAGACACCTACACCAAAACTACCATGACTTCTAGGACACCCACACACACCCAACATAAGGAAATCAATCCTTTCTCTGCAACGCAATCCCTCAGACCCTGATCTCCCTTCCAGTGCTATTCAGGGGTTGTGGAGAAGAAAGCCAGCCCACTAGCTCTGTTTGTGTGGTTCCTAAACCACTAGGTTTATCAAGCACATCAGGCCCTCATCCACCACTCCAATGCAGTCCGAGGACAAAACCACTTCGTGCATGCAGCAAACCAACTATTAAAGCTTTAAGAGGGGAAAGGCAACTCCCTCGATCATTCTTGGCCCTATCATGGCCAAAACGATCCCACACCAGCCTATAGCAGCCCAAATCGCAAAGGTGACTCAGCCAACAAGTGTGAATGAGACCACAGCTCACACCATGTAGGTACTCACAGCAATGGCTCACGATGAAGCAATAGAACGTCGCACAGTCCAAACATAGCAGCAACGTTGGAAAACAATGTTGGGGTAAAAGCGCAGGCTCTATGCATGAACAGGAGGATGAACAGATTCACAAACTAACAACTCCGTGGGAAAAGGAAGAACCAACCCCCAATCGATGAATCATGGCTCCTTTTTTTTTCATCCCTCATGACAAAAAATGAACAGCCAACTTCCTACGCGCGAGAGGGTGAATAGAGAATCCCCTTCCTTAGGTTGGACGATCAGGGAGACCAACGATCCATGAGGAAACAGAATGATTGGTGAGGGAGAGAGTGGGATCATGGCTTTCCTGCCAGCATGAGGGTCATATTGGTGGAGTGTGCATGTGGGAAAGGCATGGCAGTCCTGCCACACTCCACTACCAGTATTAACTGCCCCAACCAATAGCAAAACATTAAATGGTGGTTGGATGAGACAAGGGAAGGTGAGCAGTCAAATAGGGTGGTGACACATGGCTTTTCCCCCATAGGTTCAAGGTTTAACATTCCCCCTCTTAAACTTAGGAAATCATGCCCCTTCTCAATTTGGTTGCAGTGAACATAGCTCGATGGGTTTATTTAATTATAATGCACATTTACATGATGCCATAATTTAACATGTATGTCGCATGTCTCGATATACCATCGGTGACAATTCCAATCCGAAACATAACATAACCGAATCTATGGTGGGGCCTTTTCCTTTAGCTCTGCACCATGATTATTTACAATATATATACATCAGGTATATTTAATGCATCGGGGTCCAAAACCGGGGATGTTACATTCCCATCCCCCTTAAATAGAACTGTCCTTAGTGCGTTACAAAATTTGAACAAAATGTAACACTGGTACCACCTCAGTGTTCCACAGAATTGAACAAAAATGGATGTGCCAATCACATGGCATCCTCCAGCTCCTGCGTAGACTCTTTAGGTATGTAGTGCTCCCATTGCACCTTTACCTGCCCTATGGCTTGGTTTTGGAGCATTGTGACCTTCCTATCGAGGATGCGCATTGGCTCGATTTGGAACTCTCCCTCGAGTTCCACCTAAATCACATCCCAATTTATCACATGGTTAGGATCATGTACATATTTATTAAGCAAAGAAACTTGAAAAACATTATGAGCTCTAGTACTAGCAGGCAATGCAAGTCTATATGCAATAGGCCCTATTCTTTCAAGCACTTCAAATGTCCCACAATATCTAGGTGACAGCTTGGCACAACTTCCAAGTTTCAAGGAACTCTTCCTTGATTTCACTCTGAGGTAAACATGATCCCCAACACTGAACTCTCATTTCATCCTATGCTTATCTGCATAGCTCTTCTGTCTATCCTGTGATGCTTTCAGATTATGTCTGATCTTTACAACCTCTTGCTCCATCTCCTTGAGTGATTATGGTCCAAGCACAACCTTGTTCACTGGGTTTTCCCAAGTCACTGGTGTCCTACACCTTCTTCCATACAAAGCTTCATACGGACTCATTCCCAAGGATGCCTGTTGTCCATTGTTATAAGCAAACTCTACCAAGCGTAAGTAATCTTCCCACTTGGTTGGTCTATCCATCACATACATGTGAAGCATATCTTCTAGTACTCAATTAACTCTCTCTATCTTCCCATCTGCCTGAGGATGGTATGCAGTGCTGAAGTTTAGCTTTGTACCCAAATCTATAAACAACCCTTTCCAAAAATTGGAAGTGAACTTGACATCTCGATCAGAGACTATTGCCTTCGACAGCCCATGTAATTTGAAAATCTCCTTCATGAAGATCTTTGCAATGTCATCAGTCTTATGTGTAGAATTCACCAGTATAAAATGTGTTACCTTTGTCAACTTGTCTACCACAACCATGATGGAATCATGTTGTCTCCAAGTCATCCGCAATCTTGTAATAAAATCCATGGAAATAATTTCCCATTTCCATTCTGGGACTAGAAAAGGCTGCAACAAACCTGCGGGATGTTGACACTCAACCTTTACCTGTTGACATTTCATGCACATTCAAATGTATTCAACCATGTCCTTTTTCATTCCTGGACAAAAGTATTTCTTTCTAGCTGTAGCAATCGTTTTCTGATATCCTCGATGACTAGAATACGGAGCTGTTGAGCCTAGAATTGGTCCCTTTTTAACCATCCTTGATCACCTTTTCTTCCCCTGTCCTACACCATTCAGCAAGCTAATCAGACCTGTTGTCCTCACTTTATTCCCCGAACTACCAAGGTATGACTGATCATTGCTTTATCTTATTAATGCTTATGATTGTGATAATTAAGGTTGTGTGTCTCTCAAATGTGCTAACATGTTATAATTTATGAAGGTAGTTTGAGATAAGTGAACTGCAGGAAGATGGGGTTGAAAAAGTCTCGAAAGGAGGAATATTCACCGCTCAAGATGATCCTTAGCCCTCCTATCATTAATTAAGGCACGTGGTTTTAATGTGACATCCTAGACGGAGCTGTGAAAAGGCAGCTATAATAGAATGCGCTACAATTGGAGATCTTTAGTACATTGCTGCTCGAGTATAATTGTGATCAGAGAAGATCGCCATTCCTGGTCCAACTAACAGCTTTCCCATATTTCTTGTATCTTTACTATGCCACGTTTGTAACATCTAGTGTTATTTAGGGTGCCTGAAGATCAGAGATCTTCATGGTTTCCCTTTAATAGGATCAGATGTTACGATCTGCATGTATAAATATGGGAAGCTGTCTCGACCCAGGGGGTTGGAAAATAGATAATTCATTCATTGTATTAGCAATGGAAGCAACTTGTGTAATCTTTCTTTCTTTAATATAAGGAGTTACCTCTGATTTAAGGGAGCTTTACGTTGTTCAGCCAGCATCTCTGTGTGGAGACTGGGCCCTCCTTCCATAGAGATTGCTGAGTTAATTTAGGACTTTTTAATTCAGTATTGTGTGATGCTTTGTTGATCCTATTTCCTTTGCACGCAGCCATAGTAAGTGTGTATTTACAGTATAATTGTGATTACATTTTCTTGAGATTAGTAAGTGGTACAGAGTGACAGTCGACTGAGTAGGTAACTTTCTTTATGCAATTCATGTGGTAGTTGTACACAGCTTTGTTCATCCTACAGTTTTAAGTTGTTATGCCACGAATCCTTGGAATTTATCTTTACTATTACGATTGTTGACTTTCATTCCTGTAATTCAATTTCTTAGAGTAGCTGAACTCAATCCTTTGCAATTTAATTCCTAGATTAATATTTGATTTACTTTTATGGCTTTCAAGAGTAATCAGATTGAATAGGTGAATTACTTGTTCTAGGATGTGAATAGGATTTCCTTTTTATATGCAATTGTTGTTTGATCATTTTTTCCTTGATACATGGTAGAAAGTAATTGAAACTATAGTATCTAGAAGATGAATGGGATTACACCGATTCTTGGGATGGGCACAGTTGTTAGAGGATAAGAGTGTTCAATTACAGTGATTTTGTGTTTAAGCATAGACTGTGCATTTATCCTTTGAAACAAAAGACTTTCTCGGGTTGACAATAAATCTCGTACGCTCTGTATGTTGGTAGTAATTCACCTGCATATCGGGCACCTGACATTTTGGTGCCATTGCCGGGGAAGGATAAAAATTAAACACTATCATTAGTTACATCTGGTAATTGTTTCTAGTCAGTATTTTCTATTCTTTTTGATGAAATGATTTGGGTTGCATGAATACGAGGAGGGTAACATGTGATCACCTCTCAACTCCCAAAACCCCACAAAATACTAACGGTGCAGGTGGCTTGGGTCACGGTCGAGGACCTCCATTGGGAAGAAGGACATTCATCGACAATATTGTTGACAGAACTGATTCATCCACCAGGGCTCACCATCAAGAAACTCCTATCAGAAGAAACCCTACCGATCCTGGGGTGCCAGCGTCAGGGTCCACGGTGGAGAATACACGAGCAGCCGCGACTTCCTTGAATATCCCTGCAGAAGAGGACACAGCGGTTACAACTGGGCCTGCTGGTATAGGTCCGATCTACCACATATACAGGAAGGTTGTAACTGAAGAAGAGTGGATGCAGTTCCACCAAAATATTACTGATCAGTGGAAGAGCAAGGAAAAGAAAGAAGAAAATAATGAGGAACAGAGGAAGAGAGAAGAAAAGAACAAGGAACAGAGGAAGGACGAAGAGAAGAACGAGGAACAGAGCACGGGAATGAACGAAGAGGAGGAAACAGACGAAGAGATGAGTAACAGACACGAGTCTGACAAGGAAGAGGCAATGGGGGAAAACTATCATCATGAGAATCATTCCCTGCCTGAAGGAATGATGGCTACACTGCAATTTCTGATTCAGCAACCAGAGGGGACAGCTCCTATGAAAAATATCTCACCATCGGTGTTTCCTCGCTTCCATGGAAAGGCGGTAGAAGATCCAGATGAATTCCTTTTTGAATTCGATATCCTCTGTCGCAGCTATGATTATATCATCAATGCCCAAAAGCTAAAAATTTTCCCTGGCACCCTGAAGGACAACGCATTACACTAGTTCATGAGCCTTGGGGGAGGAACTGTTGCTAATTGGGATAAAATGAAACAGGTGTTCCTGGAGAAATATCAGGAATATTGCAACACCAAGGACAAAAGAGAGGAATTATTCAAAATGGTGCAGAAGGAGGACGAAAGTCTGGAGGATTTTGTGGAAAGGCTACTGTACAATGTGCAGAGAGCCGGGCAGATGAACATGGGGCTGGACGTGCTCAAGATAATCTTGCTTCATGGGATCAGGGATGATTGTCTAGACATGTTAAACCTGCTATGAAAGGGAGATATCTCCTAAGAACCTTTTGGAAAGATTGTGGAACTATGTAAGAGATACTCCAGGGGGTCTTCCAGGAACAATAAGCGGGATAAACGAGATAAGCTAGAATGTGATGTCTTCGATAGAACTCAGAAGTCATCCAATGGAGGAGCTACCCATGCAGAGATAGGCAATCTCCTTGAAAATTTTAAGACAGAGATGATGAGCTCCATCTCCTCGGAGATCGATGTCCTGAAGGAAAAACAAAAGCAGGCTGTGGAGGATCTCGTACTAGGTGTGTTCTGCCCCCGATGTAGAAAGAATCATCCGTTGAGAGAATGCCCACTTGATAAAGTAGAAGTATGTCAGCTGTGTGAGCTGAACCACAACATGAAAGAATGTCCCTCACTTCCCCAAGTGAAGGTTGTTCTGCAGGCATCAACTCCAGAAGTGGAATCGGCCTATTTCATTACACAGAAGAAACCTTGGCAGCCTTGAAATCAAGGTATGCCTCTAGACTCATTTCCATTTTTGAATAATATGAACAATTAGAATAACATGCAAAATGTGAATACACAATTCCCTTCAAATTATGCTCAGTGGAATCCTTCCCAACCTGCAATGCAAAATTATAACTCATGGAGTCCCTGGACACAGCCACCACATCAACCTACGTCGTGGTCTCCTGGATGGAGGAATTTCCACCCTGGGAACCAGTTTCCTCAACCACCTCCACCACAATAGTCACCATATTCTCCTCAATACCCTCAATTCCCTCAATATCCTCAATACCCACCTCAGCAGTCGCAGCTGCAGCTGCAGAATAATTCCGTCCCTAATATACCAATACAACCTCAGCTGCCTGCCCAACCTAATCCTAACTCGAATAATAAAACATTACATCAATTGGAGACTGTCAACATGCCGGCCTACTCTCTTTCCCCTGTATCTTGTAACGATATTCGTTTACGATCTGGGAAAATAGTAGAACCCATAATTACAGAAGATGCTCCACCTTCTGTGCATAAAGAAGGAGGGAGTTCACAGCATCCATCTGATACAGTTCCTATCATTGAAGATGCTGAGCATCCCTTAGATGGGACGGCTGAAACATCAAACGATAAATCTGACAATACGTAGCCTACCCAGCTGATAAGGCAACCACCATACCCCGAGAGACTAATGCTACCAAGAATAGGGGGGAAACCTCAGTTTAACCTCCTAGGAGAGTTAAAGAATCTCTATTTTAAGATCCCCCTTCTTCAAGATCTTCAAGACGTACCTATTTATGCTAGAACCGTTCGGGGCCTGTGCACCAAGAAACCAGGAAGGAAACCCAGAGATCCTCCCACTGTTCACGTCATAGGGAATTTATCTGCCTTGATAACAAGAAAGACCCCAGTGGCTAAGTATGACAACCCTGGAAATCCTACTGTCACTGTACACGTAGGACATACCCAGATACCCAATGTGCTAGTAGATTTAGGAGCAGCGATCAATGTCATAACCATTGAGACTATAAAGAAGCTTGGGCTCACTAATCTTAGACTGACCCCCACCATTTTAGAATTGGCAGACAGATCCACCATTATACCCGAAGGGATTCTGGATGACCTTGTCATCTCAGTAGATTCATGGGAGTACCCTGCTGACTTTTTGGTATTACAACCAAAATTGCAGCTGGGAGGACACCCATTGATCCTGGGGAGGCCTTGGTTGGCCACAGCTGATGCTTGCATCAGCTGTCGATCAGGGTCCATGACTATATCTGATGGTATGGAGACTAAAAGCCTCACCCTTTATCCTCCATCTCGGTCGAGTCTAGAGGCTGAAACTTCCCTTTGGATAGAGCAGGAGGAGGAGGAGGATGTTCAGCCACTAATAACTATAGGGAAGGCCTTAACTTTTAAAAATGAAACAGAAGATGATGCTATTAGTAATTTTATTAGTGAACCCACTTTAGTCGATAGAGAGGTCTATCAAATCCTGAACATTACCCTGGACAAGGAAGAACAAGAAAATCTTACGGAAGAAGCACTAGTTGGTGACACAAACATAATCCCAGTTTTGAAAAATTCAAAAAGTATTCCTATTGAGATAGAGCCTGGAAGGACTTTGAATAACAATCCTAGTCTCTCCTTAGAGGAACAGAAGCACCTGATCAGTCTCTTGAAAGAACACAAGGGGGCATTTTCCTGGGAGTATACAGACATGAGGGGTATTCCTTCTAATCTCTGCACCCATCATATTTATATTAAAAGTGACTCCCAACCTGTGTGTCAACCCCAACGACGCATGAACCCTAATCTGAGGGATATAGTGAAGGAAGAAATCCAGAAACTTTTGGAAGCAGGATTTATATATCCTATTTCGGATAGTGAGTGGGTTTCCCCACTCGTAATTGTGCCCAAGAAAAATGGTAAATGGAGGGTCTGTGTTGATTATAGGGAACTGAACAAATCCACGCAAAAGGATCATTTCCCTTTGCCCTTTATTGACCAAGTACTTGATACCCTATCAGGGAATAAGTTCTTCTCCTTCCTAGATGGGTTCAGCGGGTACAACCAAATTCAGATTGCTCCTGAGGACTAGGATTAGATCACCTTCACTTGTCCCTAGGGAACGTTGGCATACAGAGTGCTTCCCTTTGGTTTATGTAACACACCAGCAACGTTTCAAAGGGTTGTAATTGGCATATTCTCTGAATTAGTTAATGATAGTATGGAAATATTTATGGATGATTTTACTCCCTATGGAAAGGATTTTGAGGAAGCACTGGAAATTTTAAAGAAGGTTTTAATTCGCTATGAACAGAATCAGCTCTCATTAAGCACTGAAAAGTGCCATGTGATGATGAGTGAGGGGGTGGTATTAGGGAATTTCATCTCTACCAATGGCATTCAAGTAGACCCTTCAAAAATCAAGGTGATAAAAAATCTACCTACCCCTTCAACTCAGAAAGAGGTGCGAATTTTTCTGGGACATGCTGGATATTACCGAAGGTTTATAGAAAAATTCTCCAAAATTGGTTCTCCTTTGTTCTCTCTATTAATGAAGGATGCACAGTTTGTGTGGAGTGAAGCATGCCAGACAGCATTTGATAAGCTGAAGGAAAAGTTGTCCACAACTCCTATCCTAAGGGGACCTAATTGGACCCTACCTTTCCATATTTCTTCAGATGCCTCTGATACCGCCATTGGAGCAGTATTAGGGCAGCAGGATGGTCAAGTACCTTATGCCATCTATTATTTTAGTAAAAACCTAGCCCCTGCTGAACTTAATTATACTGTTACCGAAAAAGAATTCCTAGCTATTGTTTACTCTATTAATAAATTTCGACATTACATTACTGGGTATCCTACATTTGTGCACACTGACCACTCTGCCATTAAATATTTAATGAACAAACCTGTCACCAATGCCAGAGTGACCAGGTGGCTCTTGTTATTACAGGAATTTGATATTGCCATTATAGATAAACCTGGGAAAGAAAAATGTTGTTGCTGATTTTTTATCTCGTTTCACTAACAGTGATGACAGTTTGACTGTTGAGGACTCTTTTCCAATGAACATCTATTCACATTTTCAGCTCATTCCCCCTGGTATGAAAAAGTCGCTAATTATTTGGTTGCAGGAAAGCTCCCGCTACATATGTCTAAATGAGAAAAGAGAAAAATCATCCAGCAAAGTGCCAGGTATTGTTGGCTCAACGGTCATCTCTTCTACACAGGGCCCGATCTTGAGATTAGGAGATGTGTAAGGGAAGATGAGATCTTTCACATACTGAGATCCCGTCATGATGAACCTTGTGGGGGACACTTTGCAGACAAAAGAACAGGGCACAAAGTGCTGCGGATGGGCTACTATTGGCCGACTCTTTTCAGGGATGCTAAAAGGTATGTTCAGTCCTGTGACAGCTGCCAAAGGATGGGCCAGCCCAATAAAATAGATCAGATGCCTCTACAACCTCAAGTAGTAGTTGAACCATTTGATAGATGGGCACTGGACTTTGTTGGCCCTATCAGCCCTCTTTCCAGACAGAAAGCTTACATTCTGGTTTGCACTAATTATATGACCAAGTGGGTAGAGGCTGTAGCTTTGGCTAAGGCTAACGACCAGGTGGTGATTGATTTTCTGTACAGTGAAATATTTACCCTCTTTGGGGGATCGAAGTAAGTAGTTACCGATGGGGGACCGCAATTCATGTCACACCAATTTGAATCCTTGCTTCGGAAGTATCATGTGCAGCATAGGGTGGCTTCACCTTACCACCCCCAAGCCAATGGTCAGGTGGAGAGTACTAATAAATTTATTGAATCCATCCTTACTAAAATAGTTAAGAGCCATTGGAAGGATTGGGCTGACAGGCTTTCAGAAGCACTGTGGGTATATCATATGACTTGGTGCAACACCACAGGTTTCTCTCCCTATGATTTAGTGTATGGAAAGAGTGCCATCTTTCCAATTGAGTTTGAGATCAAAACCCTGAAGACAGCCTCTGAAATGAATCTGGATGTAAAAGAGGCCCAGAAGAGAAGATTGAATCAACTAAACGAATTGGATGAGAAGCAGTTAGCTGCAGTGGACCAGACTGTGTTGCTTTAGCAACAGAGATCTAATTGGCATGACCGATTTATTAAAAAGAAAATATTATGTGAGGGAGACTGGGCGTTACTATATGACTCCAGGTTCAAAAGGGATTTTAAAGGTAAATTACGTACAAGGTGGCTAGGCCCATACTTGGTCGACAGGGTATTTGACAATGACACTGTCCGTCTGGTGACCATTGATGAGAACCGCATACCATTATTTGCTAATGGCCACAGACTGCGACTGTATCGTAAGCCTATTTCGAAATATGCATCATTTCACAAATTGTCGTCGATCTAGATTATCAGCTGGCACCAGGGCAGGAACTTCTCTCTGCCTTTTCCAATCCTTAAACTGTAAATCACATTTGAATTATTGTACATAAATAATTTTTTTTTCTCTGGTGCATTTTATATTGTTTTTCCCTTTTGCATTTGATCTTCTCGTTTGCTGTTGTTTTTCAAAAATTGGCAGGGAAGCGCCAGGAGAATGACCAGACTGGGCCTATCAAACAAGAGTCGTTTTCACATGCCTTCCTTCAAAATAAATCTTCCGACAGCCGTGAACCATTTCCCGGTGGCTGCGACATCTTTCCTAGCGGCCGTAAAAATTTTCCCTGGCAGCCGTGTTATTTTTTTCTCATGACCATAAAACCCTTTTCCGGCAGCCATGAACCATTTCCCGGTGGCTGCGACATCTTTTCCAGCGGCCGTAAAAATTTTCCCTGGAAACCGTGACTTTTTTCTGACCACCGTAAAACCCTTTTTCCGGCAGCCATGACCCATTTCCCAGTGGCTGCGACATCTTTCCCGGTGGCTGCAACATCTTTTCCAGCGGCCGTAAAACTTTTCCCTGGCAGCCGTGATTTTTTTTCCAACCACCATAAAACCCTTTTTCCGGCAGCCGTGAACCATATCCTGGAGGCTGCGACATCTTTCCCAGTGGCTGTAAGACTTTTCCCTGGCAGCCGTGTTTTTTCTCGATGACCGTAAATCCTTTTTTTGGCAGTCGTGAATCTTTCCTGGCCACTGCAACATATTTTTTTGTCGGCCGCGATATCATTCCTGGCAACTGAAATTCCGCTCTATTTGGCGGATGTCTCCAGCATTAAATACTGCCTTTTTATTTCAAAACTTGAAAACTTACAGTGGTAACTCCTGTGTTAACGGAAAAATTGCTTCAACCTGCTCGATATGGCTCTGATTCATCCTACTCGTGATGGTGAACTAGGCCATATGATGACAGCCTTGTTCAAAATTCTGACCCTGGGGATGCGATGGTTTGTGTTTCACTGGAAGAAGGAATTATTGCATTATCCTGGTCTTCATGATCAAATTAATGACTGTGCACGAGTTCGGCTCCACGACGTCAACAACCGCACGTTCCACCATTCTCTGCAGGATATCCGACGCACAGTCTCACGAGGTATGGCTTTGATTTATCACGTGATTAAGTGTTGATATGATTTAATGATATCAGTCATACCTTTATTCATATCACCATTATGGCCTAATTAACCCTTTCCCTCGTGCGACGTAAACACTCATAACCGCCACCTTCCCCAATTTAGAATAAAATTTCGAACGTTTTTTTTGTGCTAAACTTTCCAAATTTGCCCATTTTCTCAACATCTCTGCTCAGCGATTCGTGCATCCTCTGCGCTGCAACCTCCATTCTCGTACTCTGTTATCCGTGGAGTAGCAACATCAGTCTACAACCAAGACCATGGGGATTTCAGCCCGTCATGAACCTTTGAATACACAGGAACTCAGGAAAAATCCTGCATTTTTTGCCATCTTTCAAGCCACTGGCTGGATCGATTTTTTTGAGCGACTACACGGGTTCAATTGGGAAGCAGCCTTGCAATTTGCTTTAAACCTCACAGAAACTCACTCCAAGGTGTGGGGGATACGCATAGAAGTCTTCGAGGCCATTATATCCAATTTTACTGCCATCCCGCAGGTGGGACGGGCATGGTTTGGAGGACGAGTCCCCACGATGACCGCACGAAAAGCATTTTTAATGGAGGGGGAGCAAGTTCAATCATCAAGAAGAGGGATCGCACTACACTCATTGTCGCAGCCATGGGACCAAGTTGCTATCTTTCTCAAGAAATACATCACTTGTGAAGGTAGGTACCAAACTATTTATAATTCTGAACTGCCTTTACTTTCTCATCTCTTCCATGGCACTTTA
Source organism: Pseudotsuga menziesii (assembly GCA_001517045.1). Taxonomy (NCBI): domain Eukaryota; kingdom Viridiplantae; phylum Streptophyta; class Pinopsida; order Pinales; family Pinaceae; genus Pseudotsuga; species Pseudotsuga menziesii. The sequence continues at coordinate 137,697 of LPNX010145775.1, forward strand.
TTAAACATTCCATACTATCTGCTTCATGACTTGCATCATATGGCGGCATTCGTCCAAGCCGCTAAGCATCCATTTGCCTCCCTGAACCACCATGGTCTCATCAAATTAATAATTTTAAGAACCCTTTCCCATCATAATATAACCTGGGAGCAATTCACAGCTCGAGCTCAGGAACCCGTTCCCTTGCCGGGTGTCCCAATGGAACAGGAATAGGTTCAACCACAGCAGGAGGACTGGAGTCCCTCCAATATAGTTGGGGGGGGGGATGAAACTGCATCAAAAGAAGAGCAACCGGGGGCACAAGCAGAGCAATTGGGAGAGGGTGTAGATAAAAACTTTGTGGAAAACCTAGACAACAGGGCAGCTCTGACAGTAGAAGGTGAAATTGGAGCAGCACTAAATGCTGCGACAATTGAACCTGAAGGTGACAGAGCCAGGGCAATAGAAGAAAATATCGAGCTAGTAACCATTGAATCCTCACCTGAGTGGCGAGCAGGAACTTTAATTGAGGAAGAACATCTTGAGGAGCAAGAAAACATCCCTTCGACCTCAGCTGTGAATCCCGATGTCCCAGCTCCACAAAAGAAAACACCACAAAGGAGAAGGAAGAGATCAATCAAGGAACTTAACATAACCTCACCAATCAGAAGGAAAAGAACTAAATCAGCCGCAGCAACAGAGGCAGCCAGAAAAAGATGGGCAACCCTAGAGGCACAGGTTGAGTTCCTGATCCTTGTACCGAGGCCAATGGATGCTCCACAAAGGCCAGTCGAAGAAAAACCCCGATTTGAAGAACTTCTAGCTGAGAACACATTATTAAAAGAGGACGTCCAAATACTTCGAAGGGAATTGGAAGCATGGAAGGAAACCTGCAGAAAACAAGGTGAGAAGAAAATGTATACATTGGTGGAGGCTGTAGACCAACTGGAGGGATCGAACTCTACTGAGCCTGGCGAGGAAGATGGGCGAGTGATCTGTCCCACCTGTGGGGAAATCTTCAAGGAGGCAGGCCACAAGATTATAATTCGCACATGTACAGCACAATAGTTTGTGCCCACAATAGAGGAAGTTGCAGAAAAAGAAGATGATGCCACACAAGAACCAGCATCTTTAACCACCCGTGCTGAAGTTGCCACCAATTCTGTGACAGAGGAGCTAAAGGAGGAAATCATGTATGATGATGGGGATAGAGATGGCACTGTAACCCTAGAATTCTCCCATGACATAGATATGATAGAAGTTGAGCCACAAAGGCAAGACATTGATGAACTTGAACAGGGTGTTGTAACACAAGAATCAGCATTCCTGAGTATACTTGTCCAATTGGCCGAGCAAATGGGATAAGAACCTGGGATGGAGGATACTCTGGAGCTTAATCAAGAACTTTGCATGGTAACCCCAGAATGCTCCCAGGATACAGAGCTCATAGGAGAAGAATTGCAACAATAGGAGGATGAAGGGGTAAGACAGGATGTTGCTACACAAGAACCAACATCCTTGGAGGTTGCAGCAAGGACTCCTAAATTGCAATTAGAAGATAACCCTCGAATGGATATCATTCCCGATATACATTGGAGTGAGGATGAACAGGTACAGACACAATCCTCAGGTGACACCGAAATCCTTGAGGAGGAGCTACACACTGAGGAAGATATCCAATCTTAGCGGCAGTAGGACAAGGACGACACTGTCACACAAGAACCAGTGTCTCTAGAAGTAACGGATGTGGCTGTTGAAGGAAATCCAGGAGGAGTGGCTGTTACACAAGAACCAGCAACTCTCAATTTAGCCTCAGCTATGCAGGATGGACAAAAAGAAGACATTGTCACACAAGAACCAGTGTCTCTAGGAGTAATGGATGTGGCTGTTGAGAAGAATCCAGGGAAAGTTGTTGTCACACAAGAACTAGCAACTCTTGAACCAAATTCAGAAATACAGGTTACCCAAGAAGAAGGCACTGTCACACAAGAACCAGTGTCTCTAGAAGCAATGAATGTAGTTGCTGAGGAAAGTCTAAAGGAATTTGTTGTAACACAAGAACCAGCAACACTCATAGTAAACTTAGGTGTGCTAGAAGACACTGTCCCACAAGAACCAGTGCTTCTACCCCTTAAAAACTTCATTGACTTAGACTCGGGTCAAGAAGAGCATCATAAAAAGGAAGTCTTGAACCTGGTAGCAGAAGTCTCAACTCTGAGAATGGAGGCAACCAAATGGAAGAGCCAGGTGGAGGAGTACCAGAAAGGGATGATTTCTCTCAGTGAGCATAGAAAAATCATCAGGGGATTGGAAGATAATTAGGCAGAAGAACGAATGGCCCACAGAATTTGGGAAGAGGAGCTACAGAGCAACTTGAGAATATTGAAAAAGTTCCAATCCATGCAGCAGGAGAAAGAGCAGATGTATGCTCTCTCTCAAGAACTTCTGGGCACCAGGAAGCCTTCCTCCTCTTATCCAGTATTCCTATTTGAACAATTTGTCTGGTTTAAATTGAAGGCTGTACAGGAAGGGAGGTCATTCGAAATCACAACCTCAGCAAAGTTCTTGAAGACATTTTTTGGAAGCAATTTTGAGGAGCAGAATTTGTTGTGTGAACTTTACTTGCATGAGATGGCTTGCCCTCTGGACCGCCACTCAAATCCTGTTCCATTTGCAGGGGATGTTCAGCTAAGAGCTTTTGCCTCTTTTGTGAGCAATCACGCTCAGTGGGAAAGGTCTTTTCAAACCATTTCTCATAATGAAGCTCACACTAACCTGTGGATTCAAAGTGAGCCCCAGAATCCTGGTATTCTTCTGGCTTGGTACAGAAATTTCCTTTCAAGTCCTCCCTAGGCACAACATATAATGAGACTGCAGGAAGAGGTGATTTCCACTTGCACCAACTGCATTTCCAAACACTAGCAGGTAGCATTAGAAGGGAGTAAGCACAGATGGCAGGCTGCCTCCTCTGCACTCAGAAGCCAAGATCCCTACTGTTTCAAGAATTTCAAGCAGGCACTTTCCAAAGTCAATGGCTATGTGGGAAGTATGAGGGAATGTGGGGTTAATTGGTTGGGCTTGAAATTTAAATTCCCTCTCATTTGGTGGCCAGCAAAACCATATAACGTGGATTTTTCCTTAACTAGGGCAGAGGAGCAGCGATGCTGGAAGTATTGGGTTACTCATAGAGGATTTTTAAAGAAAGATGAGGTGCCTGAGTTTCCTTACAATTTTTCCTCTCTCCACGAGCAGAGCTCAGTGCAGGATTCAGATTCCGAATGATACAGGTTGTTGCATGAGGACATGCAACAGGATAGTTGGGGGGAGATGTTGAGCCCAAAATTGGTCCCTTTTTAACCATCCTTGATCACCTTTTCTTCCCCTGTCCTACACCATTCAGCAAGCTAATTAGACCTGTTGTCCTCACTTTATTCCCCAAACTGCCAATGTATGAATGATCATTGATTTATCTTATTAATGTTTATGATTGTGATAATTAAGGTTGTGTATCTCTAAAATGTGATAACATCTTATGATTTATGAAGGTAGTTTGAGATAAGTGGACTGCAGGAAGATGGGGCTGAACAAGTCTCGAAAGGAGGAATATTCGCCGCTTAAGATGATCCTCAGCCCTCCTATCATCAATTAAGGCACGTGGTTTTAATGTGACATCCTAGACGGAGCTGTGACAAGGCAGCTGTAACAGAATGTGCTACAATTATAGATCTTTAGTACATTGCTGCTCGAGTATAATTGTGATCAGGGAAGATCGCCATTCCTGGGCCAACTAACAGCTTTCCCGTATTTATTATATCTTTACTATTCCACGTTTGTAATAGCTAGTGTTATTTAGGGCGCCTGAAGATCAGAGATCTTCATGGCTGCCCTTTAATAGGATCAGATGTTATGATCTGCATGTATAAATATGGGGATCTGTCTCGACCCAGGGGGTTGGAAAATAGATAATTCATTCATTGTATTAGCAGTGGAAGCAACTTGTGTAATCTTTCTTTCTTTAATATAAGGAGTTACCTCTTATTTAAGGGAGCTTTACGTTGTTCAGCCAGCATCTCTGTGTGGAGGCTGGGCCCGCCTTCCACAGATATTGCTGAGTTAATTTAGGACTTTTTAATTCAGTATTGTGTGATGCTTTGTTGATCCTATTTCCTTTGCACGCAGCCGTAGTAAGTGTGGATTTACAGTATAATTGTGATTACATTTTCTTGAGATCGGTAAGTGGTACAGAGTGACAGTCAACTGAGTAGGTAACTTTCTTTATGCAATTCATGTGGTAGTTGTACACAGCTTTGTTCATCCTGTAGTTTTAAGTTGTTATCCCACGAATCCTTGCAATTTATCTTTACTGTTACGATTGTTGACTTTCATTCCTGTAATTCAATTTCTTAGAGTAGCTGAACTCAATCCTTTGTAATTGAATTCCTAGATTAATATTTGATTTACGTTTATGGCTTTCAAGAGTAATCAGATTGAATAGGTGAATTACTTGTTCTGGGATGTGAATAGGATTTCCTTTTTATCTGCAATTGTCGTTTGATCATTTTTTCCTTGATACATGGTAGAAAGTAATTGAAACTGTAGTATCTAGAAGATGAATGGGATTACACTGATTCTTGGGATGGGCATAGTTGTTAGAGGATAAGAGTGTTCAATTACAATGATTTTGTGTTTAAGCATATACTGTGCATTTATCCTTCGAAACAAAATACTTTCTCGGGTTGACAATAAATCTCATATGCTCTGTATGTTGGTAGTAATTCACCTGCATATCGGGCGCCTGACAGGAGCCTGATGGATTTCATCCATAACAACTCTTCTCAAATCTGCTACATTTGGAATATAAATTCTTCCTTTGTAAGTAAGAAGTCCATCTTCTTCCAATTTATATCCCTCATACCTCTTCTCAATACTTTGCTACTACAATTTTTCTGTCACTAGCTCATACAATTCATCTCCAGCAGTACGATTAACAATCTACTGCCTCAAATATTATTGGCAAATACTAAGAGATGCCAAATGCATTTCCTGCATCTTCCTGCTAAGTGCATCAGCTACCTTATTCTCTTTTCCCTTTATGTGCTTGATTTCAAAATCAAACTCACATAAAAATTCCAGCCATCTCGCTTGCTTAGCATTCAAAGTAGGCTAATCAAATAGATACTTCAGACCACAATGGTCTGTCCCGAGTTCAAATATTCTACCCATCAAGTAATGTCTCCACATGTTGAGAGAATGTACTATGGCTACAATCTCTAGATCATGAGTGGCATAGTTCTTCTCATGCTCCTTTAGCTTTCTTGACTCATAACATATCATGTGGTTGTCCTACATAAGGACTCCTCCAAGCCCTTGTCTACATGCATTGGTACATACCACAAAATATTTCTCTAGATCTACAACTTTCAATACGGGTGCACTGGTAAGAAGATGCATCAACTACTAGAAGCTTTCTTCACACTTCTAAGTCCATTTGTATTATTCTTACACATTGATCTAGGAACAAATAATCAATCTCATTAAAGAATAGTCAACAAATAACTCATGAAATGGTGTTAATCAGAACCGGAATTGGTTTCATCTCTGTATATTTACTAAAAAAATGAATGGTTACAATACCAATGTCAAGCAATAGCTTGAATCAATGAGAAATTTGAATACCTAAGGAGGCAATTCAAAATCATGAGTGACTCTCGCTTAACTTACTGCCAGCCATTCAATCACACTCAGTTAACCACTTGACCAAAACCTTAATTGACTCACCAAACCCTAACTGAAGTTAGAGTGCAATAAATGACTGAATCATAACTGAAGGAGATCAAACACATGTCATAGCAATCCAACCATCAAGTGCTAGTGCTCCATGACTTCAATGAACCCCGATGAGGTTAACTGAAGCTGAACTGATCATCAAAAGTTGGTGTAGGTTCCCTGTTGGCTCCAAATCATTAAATAATAATAAATAATAATTAAATAATATATTTAATGAGAGGAGGTGCCTTAACTAACTGGTTGAACTGATTGTAACCACCAGTTAGCAATTAGGTGCATTAATATCACTCAGATCACCCCCGGAGTGCTTCAGTTAACCTCCTTAACTATAGGAGAAGGCTAAGTTAGCTTCCTTGACTGTAGGTAGGCATGGGTGTGACTGGATGATGGCAATTAATGCTCCACTGATGTCAATTAATGTCAATTATACTTAGGATAGTGGTTTAACTAG
>LPNX010145775.1:144153-156842 GCA_001517045.1 Pseudotsuga menziesii
CTATGGCAGCCTACTTTTTGCTTGACCAGAAAATAGGACCACCACCAAACATGAATACATATCTATAAGTTGACTTCCGATCAATAGAATCACCCGCCCAATCGGAATCTGTGTATCCAAGCAGCTCTAGCTCGGAGTCTGCAGCATAGTGAATGCCGTAGGTCCTGGTTCCCTGAATGTACTGGAGGATCCTCTTGGCTACCTTCCAATGAAGATCATGAGGCTACTGCATGTATCTTGATACAGCATTCATGGAATAACAAATATTATGCCTAGAATGTGTCAAGTACAACAAGCTACCAATCAGTTGTCGATAGATAGTGCAGTCTATGGGAGGTGTGTGTTTTCCTTCTTCAAGGCTGATCCCTGAAAGGAAAGGGAATGGTGCAGGCCTACTTTTAGCCATGTTAAACTTGACTAATATGTATTAAATGTATTTGGACTGAGTGACCATAATCCCATCATAATTTTGCTCGATTTCGAGCCCCAAAAATTGTTTTAGAAGCCCCAAATCACTCATTTCAAAGGCATTGTGGAGAGCTGTTTTGATGGCTGAAATGGAGGCAACTGTGCTACCTGTGATCAGTAATTCATCAACATATAAAAAATGATAATTATATGACCATCATTCTGTTGTAAATACACATTTGGATCTTATCTACATCTCTGAAAGTTTTGCGAGAGAAGGAAGGCATCCATCTTGGAATGCCACTCTCTTGGGGCCTATTTTAACCCGTATAGTGACTTCTTTAGCTTGCAAAACAAAGATGGATCAGTGATGTAGCCCTCAATCTGATTCATGCATATATACTCATGAAGATATCCATGTAGAAAGGCTGACTTAACATCCATGTTATGCACCTCCCAGTGCTTGGATGCTGAAATAGCCAAAACAAGGCGGATAGAGTCCATTTTTGCAACCGATGCAAAGGTCTCATGGTAGTCCACTCCTTGGACCTGAGAGAAACCTTTTTCTACCAGTATTGCCTTATATTTTCATTTGATTCCATCAACAGCAACCTTTTTCTGAAACACCCACTTGCATTGAACCAATTTCCTTCCTGGAGGAAGAGAAACTAGCTCCCAAGTAGAGTTTTTCTGAAGAGAATTCATCTCTTCATCCATGGAAACTTGCCATCTTAGATCATTATGAGCATGGTAGTAGTATTTTGGATCTAAAATAATCATCAAATAGCAATTTTCAAACAGAAAATTATCATAACAAGAGAGTGCAATACCTGCTCTTTGGAAATCAGACCGGGTTCTCCTTGGATCATCCGGATTTCCAATGTTGTCTCTTACGAAGGAGAGTGTCTGTTGGGCCCATGTAGGAAGATTATTGTGCACTTCAGGTTATGATTCAGCATCTGATGATTGCTGCACATTGATATCAGAAATCAGAGGATCCAAATCAGGGTCATCACCCCCAATTTCATCATCTAAATACTCAGTAGAATAAGAAGGAAATTCAACAGTTTTCTCCTTCACTAGTTCTATCTCCTAAAGAGGCTCATCGAACTTGACACTTATCTCGATGATGATCTGTTTGGTATTGATATATAGCAGCTTGAATCCTATAGATTCATCAGGATACCCAATAAATATACATTCTATGCTTTGCAGTTGCAAAGCCCTTCTTTTATCAAGTGGAATCCAGGCCCATGCAGTGGACCCAAACACCCGTAGGTTCGACACATCCGACTTATGTCCGAAGTATGATTTGAAATGAGTCTTTCCTTTCATGGATGAGTGTGGAACCATGCTATGAATTTATGCTGTAGCATGCATGGCTTCAGCCCACAAATTTGCAGCAAGCTTCTTTGACTCCAACATACAGGTGGTCATCTCCTTGAGAGACCGGTTCTTCCTTTCCGCTACTCCGTTCTGCTAGGGAGTGTAGGGAATTGAATGCTGGACCTGAATACCACTTTGGGAGAATATGTACAAAAACTCATTATTTACATACTCCCCTCCATTATCAGATCTCAAGATCTTGATCTTAAGCCCAGAGGCATTTTCGATCAAGGCCTTCAAATCAGAAAATTTTTCACATACTTCTGATTTATTTTTGAGAAAGAAAACCCATGTATACCTTGAAAATTCATCAATAAAAGTAAGGAGGTACTTTGATCCATTCATGGATGTGATAGGCATCAGACCGCTGATATCAAAATGTATCAGCCCCAATATGCTTGTAGCTCGGTTTGCCTTCCCTCGATCGAACTTGTGCTCATGGTGTTTTCCAATCACACAGCCCTTGCAAATTCCCGTGGTTTCCTTAATGACAGGGAGGCCTTCAACCATGGAGTATTTCTATAATTGCTGCAAATATTTGAAATTAATATGGCCAAAACTCTCATGCCACCACCTACTAACCTAATTTCCATGAGTTATCAGAGCAGTGGGCTTTGCATCCGCAACAAAGTCAGAGAACTCATAGGCTTTTGCATGATGATTTGCAAGGCATTTTGCAATGAGTTTCTCGGATGCAATTTCTGTTATCTCAACATCATTTGGGCTGAAAGAGACTCTCTTAGGCATTCATGTATGTGTCATTTGATAGACACTAAGGATATTTTCTGCCAGAGACGGTTCATATAAAACATTAGAGAAAAAATCATTTTCAAGATCTACAGTACCTTGTCCTTCGGAAATGGTGGTGGAGTCATCTCCCATGTGGATGGGGATGGATTTATCGATCTCCAAGGATGAAAAGGAGTCTTTTTCAGCCATCATGTGGTTCAAATCTCCAGATTCAATCAGCAATGCTTTGGACTTCGAAGTGCTTGCCATGAGGGCATGACCTTTCTCATGTTGTGGTTCCCGATCTTGGTGATCTCTCCTCTGAAAGCTCTACGGAAGATTGATGTGATTCCTCTCAACGAGAGAGGTTGATTCATCAATATTTTTCTTCATACAGGCATTTTCAGGGTGAAAACCCTTCCCGCAATAAGAACACTTGACTTTTTCTTTCCCATTGTGCCCTTTTCCTTTGTTCTTCCTTGAACCAGAAGATTCATCATGCTACTGGTTTTCAACTCTAGGCTTGGGAGCATCAAATTTAGTTTTCTGATTTTTTTGTTGCTTTCCTTTACCCTTCATATCTTTGGGCCCTGAGACATGGAGGGCTTGATCACGGGAAGATCAGATGATCCCCATCTGGACAAGCTTGTCATGTTCATTAGTTAGGGACTCAATGAAGGCATTGAGTGTAGGCATCTTCCATCTGGGGGTTGTGAGCTTCCCCACACGGAATGTAGAAACAAAAACTAAATAATCAGCCTTGAGTTTGGAGAGGATGGCAAGGATGAGATGATCATCCTCCTTCTCCACCTTGCATTGCTTTAAGAGTAAAAAAGTATGCTTGAACTTTGTAAAGAAATCATTCAGAGTCTAGAAATTGGAAGGTTGGAGAGACATGAGTTCATTTTCGAGTTGGTAAACTCTCAAGTCATCATGATTTTCATATAGAGATTCCAATTTGTCCCATATTTCTTTCAGTGTCTTCAGATCCATAAGATGGAAGAGAAGGTCTTCGGAAATATAGAGGCACAAGAAACCAAAGGATTCATCCTTCTTGTTCAAGAATATTGATTTTTCTATGGCGGATCTAGGCTCAACTTCAGTGTCCATGGCGACTCTAAAAAGTCCTTTGGAGCGCAACTAAATCTCCATTTTATTTTTCCATGAGTGGAAATTGTATGGATTCAAGAGATCTGCTGAGGAGGCCATATGAATGTGCTGTAGCGAATGCTTCACCTGTAGAAACCTAAAAATCAAAACAGAAAGGGAAAAATGAGGTCGGACAGCTTGCACATTCTAGGCTTTCATCACACCCAGCATAGTCAATCAAGCAACCTTGATCAACAAGTTCTTTAATTGGGATATTGAGTGGTAAGCCTTGAATTCTGGTGCAGTGTTGGAATTTTGAGCTATTGCTCACTTTTCATGGAGAAATCTATCAAAAAGCTTGTTTTTGAGAGATAGATCTTCGTCCCGCCGTATGCTCTGATACCATATTATTCTTGCACATTGATCTAGGAACAATTAATCAATCTCATCAAAGAATAATCAACAAATAACTCATGAAATGGTGTTAATCGAAACCGGAATTGGTTTCCTCTCTGTATATTTACTAAAACAATGAATGGTTACAATACCAATGTCAAGCAATATCTTGAATCAATGAGAAATTCGAATACCCAAGGAGGCAATTCGAAATCATGAGTGAGTATGGCTTAACTTACTATCATCCATTCAATCACACTCAGTTAACCACTTGACCAAAACCCTAATTGACTCACCAAACCCTAACTGAAGTCGAAGTGCAATAAATGACTGAATCTCAACTGAAGGAGATCAAACACATGTCATAGCAAGCCAACCATCAAGTGCTAGTGCTCCATGACTTCAATGAACCCCGATGAGGTTAACTGAAGCTGAACTGATCATCAGAAGTTGGTGGAGGTGACCTGTTGACTCCAGATCATTAAATAATAATAAATAATCATTAAATAATATATTTAATTGGAGGAGGCACCTTACTGACTAGTTGAACTGATTGTAACCACCAGTTAGCAATTAGGTGCATTAATATCACTCAGATCACCCCCAAAGTGCTCCAGTTAGCCTCCTTAACTGTAGGAGAAGGCTAAGTTAGCCTCCTTGACTGTAGATAGGTGTGGGTGTGACTAAATGATGGCAATTAATGCTCCACTGATGTCAATTAATGTCAATTATACTTAGGATAGTGGTTCAACTAGGCCAATTTGACCAAAAGAGTGTGTATGATGGTAAAAATGTCTCCAACAATTTGAACTTCATCCCCTTCTTTTACAAAGAAGTGATGGCATGTGCAACTTTGGAAAATATTTCAATGAATCTCCTGTAGTATCCTACAAGTCCCATAAAATATCTTACATCTGTCACATTTCTTAGAGTAGGCCAATTCATAATGTCTTCAATCTTTTCAGGGTCCACAGATATACCCTCTTCTGAGATAATGTGACCCAAATACTAAATTCTATCTCTGTACAAGTCACACTTGCTCAGTTTTGCATACAGCTGATGCTCCCTGAGCAATTGCAATGTCAATCTCAAATGATCTTCATGTTCTTTCTCATTCTTAGAATAAACAAGAATGTCATCAAGGAAAACAAGAACAAACTTGTCCAAATACCTGTTGAAGACACTATTCATAAGGCACATAAATGTAGCTGGTGCATTTGTGAGGTCAAATGGTACCACTACAAACTCATAATGCCCATACCTTGTCCTGAAGGTTGTCTTATGAATGTCTTCATCCTTGATTCTCACCTGATGGTAACCAGACCTCAAGTCAATCTTGTAAAATACCTTTGCTCCTCTCATTTGATCAAAGAGGTCATCAATCCTAGGAAAAGGATATTTATTCTTCACAGTAACCTTGTTCAATTGTCTGTAATCAATAAATAACCTAAGTGTACCATCTTTATTCTTTACAAACAGAACCAGTACTCCCCAAGGAGACACACTCGGTCAAATATACTTCTTTTCTAGCAACTCTCGTAGTTGCATCTTCAACTCTAGCATCTCTAGTGTGCTCATCTTGTAGGGTGTCTTGGACACTAGTGGTGCTCCTGGCACAAGTTAAATTGTGAAATCAATGTCCCTCTTTGGAGGAATCCCTGGGATCTCATCAAGAAACACATCCTTGAATTCCTGTAACACCCAATAGTCCTCCAACCTAGGAGTTTCATTTCCTGTTGGTTCCAGAATATGAGTTGCATACAACTGGTATTCCTTCCTATAGAACTTCTTCAACTGCATTGCTGAAACCTGTCTTACTGAAATCACCTTCGGAATACCTATCACAACTACAGGGTTTCCTTCTTCATCCGTGCATTCAAAAGTCTTGTTATAACAGTCAAGCTTTACTCTGTGAGCTTCTAACCAATCCATTCCAATCAGAACATCATAGGAACCAAGCGGTAGAACATTCAGATCTACACAAGTGACCAATCCATTCATGACCAATGGACATTTCTCTACCACTTCACTAACTTTTCTCTTAGTTTTAGTGGCTAGCTGAACTAACCAAGATTTCATATGCCTTACCTTCTTAAAAGCACAAATCTCCACCACTCTAGGAGTGATGTAACTGTGAGTAGAACTAAGGTCAATCAAAATAGAAACAAATTGTTAAACAATCTTACTTGCAACTTCAACCATAGTTGACTGATGATCTACCTAGTGGTCCTCTAGTGCTGCATAAATTCTAGGGACTGGCCTTGCATTTTCATTCTCAAGTGGACAATACCTACGCAAGTGAGGCCCTTCACATTTCCAACATTTGAGTGGACCTTTATTCTAATGTGGCTCTTTAGGATTTCCACCTGTCATTCCCACTGGATTACTTGCAGCTTGGGATGGCTTATTTTGCTGATTCCTAAATCTAGAAGGTTTGAAACCTTTCCTTCTTTGGTCAAACTTCTCATTCTTCTTGTCCTTCCATGCCTTATGGTAATCAGGTTTACCTTTGCTTTGTTCATAGCAATAATTAGCCTTTCTTATCACTTCTTCAAGGGTTCTTGGTTAATAAAACTCAATTCTATCTTTGTAGGCTTGAGGCAATCCACTCAGAAACTGCTGGACGTTCACTTTTTCATATCTGATGTATTGGACATACCTCAACAATTCCAAGAAATTATTTGCATATTCATCCATGGCATGCTGTCCTAATCTCAGCTCATGGAACTCCTTAATCTTGTCAACATAATACCTATCAGAGAGGTATTTCTGCTTAAAATACTTCTTGAACTATTTCCACTTCAATTTCCTTTCACTGATCCTCTTTACTTGCTTGAAGCGTTCCCACCAAATGGATGCTCTTCCATTCAGATTGAATATGGCAACTCTGGCCTTCATGTTTCCTGAATAATCCTACACTTGAAAGTACTTCTTTATCCCAAGAAGCCAAGATTCATCCTCTTGTCCAGTCTTTATCTCACCATCAAATGTAGGAGGTTTAGCTTTCCTAAATTCATCTCGAGAGCGATCCCTATGGTGCCTTCTTCTTTTCCTTTTATGAGAATATGAACTTGTATCTCCACTAGATTATTCAGAGTCAGATGATCCTCTGGAAATCTTTCTCCTCCTCCTAGTGCTGCTCTTACTACCTTCTGGCCTTGATGTACCTTGTCCAGAATCTATCTTCTTCTGCAAGTCTGTCAAACTCTGCAACATGGCAGCATTCAACTGATGATGCTCTTCCTGGGCTTTAATCAAGCTTCTCAGGGTGGCTGCAACCTTGGACGGTGTCTCTTGGAATCCCCTTCCATTAGACTCTATGTCATCATTTCCATTATGGACATTTTCTCCCATGGCATCTCCTGCATGCTCGTAAGAATCTTGAGCATCATATCCATCAAGGGTTCTCATGACTGAACCACCTCTTGCTTTCCACACTATTCTTCTTGGAATATTGCTCTTGGAAGTGGTCTATAATTCTGAAAATGTGTTAGTAGAAAACTTTTAGATGCATATCATCAATATAAATCAAAACTACTTACCTTCCTTTGGAGAAACATAATAATAACAGTTTTGCTTAAAACACAAAATATTCTCTTCTTCCTTTTCATCCCTGTGACCACTGACAATCTGTCGAAAGCCTACTAAAAGGAAGTTGAAAACTGCTTGAAAAATCACTGAGAAGTTCTCTCGAAAACCCAAATCTCCTTTGGCCCAATCAGACCTCCTCCCAACTATCTTTCTGACACTTCGGTGGTAAAAACACTTAGCTCATCGGCGATCTGTTCATTTATTTCTTTCCAATGTTTCGGTGGGTAAATCGACTAAACTCCTGATCTACATCGGCAATAAAATCAACTGTTCATCAGGTCCTTTCTTCACTAACCTTCCTGCGTGTCGATGGCTAGAACATCTAATTCTCTCCGCTGTATCGATGGGTTGCTTTTCTATTTCCTTCCGCCGTATCAACCTGTAGTGATCTACTCTTCTAAGTTTTATCGGTGATCCGTTGGTCTAATTTCATCCTCCATATTGGGTCCATAATCATCTATCACTCTGAAATTCATCGACGATAACATTTACTAATCGTTGCGTCGGTGATCGGGTGCTCTGCACATCAGATGGCTAGTCCTTTTGGCTTCCGCAACGGTAGCCCATGATCTTTCTATGTCTTCCATAGCTCACGACTTTGTCGGTGGTCGTAGCAACTAGTCTCTTGTGACATTGGCACTCGGATGCACTTCTCATTGGGTGATTAGTTCTTTATGTGGCTGCAATGGCGGGCAGTAGAGTCACTATGGTCTCTACGGGGCACTCATCGACGGTCGGAGCAGTTGTTCATTATGACATCAGATGGATAGTTGACTAGGCAGCCGCAACTGTGGTTCACCTTAATTGAACCTTTTCTGATTGGTGATCCGATCCACTAATTCCTTTCGATGTTCATCAGCGACTCATACAACTAACATTTCCCGATGGCCGATGATCTTGTGCCTTAGAGAAATTTTTGAAAATGTCCTGCCTTGTCTTCCACCACATCGGCAACTTGGTCCTCTAGGCATCGGCGATGCGATCAACTAATCATCATTGATCGCCGATGATTTTATGACTTAGAAAAATTTCCAAAAATTTTTCTTTAGTCTTCTCTTCTACCGCTTCATCAGCTCAACCTCTCCTATTCTTCACCGATCGTCGACAATAAAAACATTGGAGGTTCTTTCCACTAAGTGGATCCGGTGTTTCGGTGGTCTTCGGCTGATCTCCGCTGAAACTACGACTCCCCCATCCTCTATCCTCCACCGACATCCGATGAACCTTAGCGAAATTGTGAAATTTTTCTGCTGGTTGTCCTCCATCGGGTGGTCATCAAACTAATTCTTCCACTGTGTCAGAAGAACTTCTCACTAATTTCTCCGATGAGCTGACAATTCTGGCACTTAGAAAATTTTGTGAATTTTCTTGTCATCATCCATTTCCTCCTGGTTTCTTCTGGGTAGTAAGTGACCTGCCTCTGTTAACTGATCTTTTCATGGCCCTCTGAGGCCCAAATTCTACAACATAAGCTCTTCCACTGCATCTTCATGGCCCATTCAGGCCCATGCTACAACCAGAGCTCTGATACCATATTCTAACGTCCCCAACCCTCCGACCAGGAAAGAGAATGCTACTAAACACCACACTTCTGGGAATCTAGCCCCATGAACATGCACATACCTATAATGCTGAGGAAAAATACTTAAGAAGATAAAACATATTACGATGCATAATTTTTCATATACATAGAGAAAGAAAAACAACATTCATTCATATATAATTGAGCATTCAACATGTCCATCATCATAATTCATTAACAGTAAATACGATTGCAAAACAAATTAGTCAAGAATACTCATCTTATGAGAATTGTCCCGCATTCAACTACATCGCTGCAACGTTCCACCCAACCATAGGCCCGCGTGCTCCTTAATCTCTCAGCAACACTGCCACCCCCGAGCCGGGCATGATTCCCCAAGAAATAAGGAACTAGTAGGCTTACACATAGCCAAGGATAACAACACCACAAGGATACATAATTCACCCAAGCCAACATACATGGGTTTATCAAGCGAACGACGGATCATCCAAGCCAACATAGTTGGGTTTATCAGGCCATCTGGGAGCTAGGAAAGGCTAAATGCTAAGCTGGTGAGCTCATTGAAGATCCAAGGACACCTACACCGAAACTATCCTGACTTCTAGGACACCCACACACACCCAACACAAGGAAATCAGTCATTTCTCTGCAACGCAGTCCCTCAGACCCTAATCTCCCTTCCAGTGTTATTTAGGGGTTGTGGAGAAGAAAGCCATCCCACTAGCTCTGTCTATGTGTTTCCTAACCCACCAGGTTTATCAAGTACTTCAGGCCCTCATCCACCACTCCAATGCATTCCAAGGACAAAACCACTGCATGCATGCAGCAAACCAGCTATTAAAGCTTTAATAGGGGAAAGGAAACTCCCTAGATTAGTCTTGGCCCTATCATGGCCAAAACGATCTCATAGCATCCTATAGCATCCCAAATCGCAAAGGCAACTCATCCAACAAGTGTGAATGAGACCACAGCTCACACCATGTAAGTACTCACAGCAACGGCTCGCGATTAAGCAACAGAACATCGCACAGTCCATACACAGCAGCAACGTTGGAAAACAATGGTGGGGTAAAAGAGCAGGCTCTATGCATGAGTAGGAGGATGAATAGATCTGCAAACTAAGAACTCCGTGAGAAAAGGAATAACCAACCCCCAATCAATCAATCGTGGCTCCTTTTTTTTTAGCCCTCGTGAGGGAAAATGAACAGCCCAACTTCCTGCACGTGAGAGGGTGAACATAGCATCCCCTTCCTCAAGTTGGACGATCAGGGAGACCAATGATCCGTGAGGAAACAGAACGGCCGGTGAGGGAGAGAGTGGGATCATGGCTTACCTTCCAACGTGATGGTCATCCTAGTGGAGTGTACATGTGGGAAAGGCATGGCAATCCTGCCACACTCCACTACCACCATTAACTGCCCCAACCAATAGCAGAACATTAAAGTGGTGGTTGGATGAGACAAGGGAAGGTGAGCAATCAAATAGGGTGGTGACACATGGATTTTCCCCCATAGGTTCAAGGTTTAACATCCCCCATCTTAACCTTAGGAAATCATGCCCCTTCTCAATTTGGTTGCAGTGAACATAGCTGGTTGGGTTTATTTAATTAAAATGCACATTTACATGATGCCACAATTTAATATGTATGTTGTATGTCCCGATATACCATCAGTGACAATTCCAATCTGAAACATAACATAACCAAATATATAGTGGGGCCTTTGCCTTTAGCTCTGCACCATGATTATTTACAATATATATACATCATGTATATTTAATGCATTGGGGTCCAAAACCAGGGATGTTACATGTATACTTCCCTTGTCCCATGGAAATTCCATCTGCATTCTACCACACCTCCATGCCTAGAAAATAGTGCATCATATCCAAGTCCTTCATCTCGAACTCGGCAGCAAGTATCCTTCTTGCAACTTTAATGAGTTCCTCTTTTCTGTCAGGAACAAGTCATTGACATATAACAGGAGCATCACTACTATTCCATCTTCAACCTTGAAGAAAAGGTTGGAATCTACTTTACTCCTAGTAAATCCTAGATCCATCGGTAAGCTGTCCATCCTGTCGTACCATGTCAAGCCTCACGATCTTCTGCAGTCACTCCCTCTGAAGTGGAGCATCGTTCTCCCTCTGTCTTTCGTACTCTATGCTTGAAGCATTCTATACCGAAGTGACAAGTAGCTTCCTATTCTACTAATATTCTATGTATCCATATAGGGTCACTGGATACTGAGATCCTATATCTTGAAAACGTTCTTCCCGCACCCATCTGTGAGCTTGTCATCCTCTATAGGCTTTTGTCTTCAACCTTGTGTGTCTTCTAAGCTCATACAATGCCTTCTTTCATTTGCACACATGATTCTTTCTGTCATGTGTCTCAACTCCCACTGGCTACAAATGTCTCTTCGTAGTCTATGTCTTCGAATCTTGCCTTGTATCTCACGATGTTTCCATCTACTACATGATGGAACTACGAAATTTCCTTCATGTATCGATACTGCATCCTAGACACCATTCTTCTTGAAATGGTCTTCCCTTTATTGTTGGTTACTTCTTCATGGCTAGAAGGTTCTGCATTCATCATATTATTCTTCATCTTGAACTGTTGTTACTTGTTCTTCGAAACAAGTCTCATCCTTCTTTGCTTGTAGGTGATTTTACATGATCTTTCCTACAATTCAAATGCATTAGTTGTATGGTTATAAACATTTCATAAGGTATATTCATAACGAAAAATTCTTTTACATCAAGATATATGATTATGCAACTATTTTATTGAATACAACATTCATCCATATCTCACGGAAACTTTCTATATGCCTTCCATCTCTACCAGGACAACATTGAGATTGTGCACTAATCCAATATGTCAGCAAAGAGGTTTCATTCTAGATAAGTAGCAATGGATAGTTGTATAGCACCATGAGCTACTTACCCATCACATGCATATTAGTAGTTTATTGTCTATATGCAAACATTCTATCATGCATAATACATAAATTGAATATAAACAAATGCATAACAAAAACAATATCATGAAATGACAATTGAATACTTATCTTTATTTGTTCTGTGGGTAGACTCCTCACTACTACATTTCGATCCAAAATCCGACGGAAAAATCTGATGGCGCGTGGATTTCTCTTTTTAAACTTACCAAAAATCACAAGGATACATTTTTTTTTGTAAATGTGGCCACAAGCATCGGTGAAGCGATGGCGATTCTTATAACCGTCGGTTAAGTGACAGAGAGTTAGTAAGCATCGCTTAAGTGACGGCGCCTTTAATTGGTCAACTATTTAACATGGAAAGCACCGTCACATATCCGATGCTTAGATTCATTTCCTACCCATTAGGCTAGTGGGTATCTATTGAAATCTTCTTTGTAATCCTTATGCCAAAGTTGACAACCAACTAGGGCCAACTATGCCAAACACAATTCAAAAAAGCTAGATTTAATTGCGACAAGGATGAAAGATCATACACAATCTTAATACCATCAATAAAACCCTAACTAACAAAAAATTAGATG
>LPNX010145775.1:156951-184048 GCA_001517045.1 Pseudotsuga menziesii
GTAGGTGAAGTAAAAGAAAAATCCCTACAAATATGCAATCTCGCTATGAAAAGCTTCACATGGTCATGATTCCCTTGTGTTTATTGTATTCCCAGGATGTCAAACCCGTGGGCACCATACCCTTCGAGATTGAAGACTTTCCAGGCATTCAGACGATTACACTCCGGAGGCAATATGGCAACGAGGAGATAAAGGTTGAAGTTATGTCCGGGGACGTTGGTGATGATAACGATGAAGAAAACAGTGGCAGTGATACTAAGTCGGGTAGAGTCCGAGTCAATTTAACGGTCTCTATTTCTAAAGGAGAAGGTCCCTTCCTCGAGTTCATTTTCACTGGGTATTCCGATGGGGTTTCAATCGAGGGCATGGTTGTAAAGCAGAAGTAGGCAACAGAATTAGATGCAGTTGACCCAATTCCGTACGAGGGGCCTCCCTTCAAGTGAGTATCATGAAGCATAATTACTTGCGTGTTTTTCATACTTTTTTTTAGGGTTTGAATGGTTTTAAATATCTAGGGTTTCGTATTTATGTATGCCCATGTCATATGATGAGAAACCGAAAGAAGCTGTCCACATTGGCTCTCCAAACAACAACAGCTTGATTCTCATTCCCCAATCTAGTTCCATTTAGAATTATGTTAAATTTATATTCTAAGTCCGCAAAGGATTATGATAAATTTTCAGGCTGAATTGGCAGCTCTAATTCAAAGGCTGAATATAATCAAATCTCAAGGAGCCATAAAGAACGCGGTTATTGGTGATTCAAATATCCATATTTATGCTCAATGGGGAGGTTGTCTCAAAGAACCTCTACTTTTTCAAACATTTTCATCACCTTCGTATTGACCCTCTTTTCTAGATTTGGTTGTTGGGCTTTGTAATCTCTCAAAATTATCGACAATCTGGAAAAGCATAGTCAGTTCCCCCCTTTCTTTCAAAATAATCATCTCTTTAGAATCCACTTGTTGCACTGTATTTGTATATTAATATTCATTCCTTATGATAAACCCAGGGCCGAACTTACATTGTGAGGGTTTATTCAACTAGGGCTGACGTATTTATCGTATACCCAAAATCCTTCTCCTAATATCGACTCTCCTCTTCTTCATATGGTATGGTTTTGGGATTGAAATAAGGAGATTTTCTCATGGGAAAGATGGTGAGGTGCCCTTAAACTAGTATGTTGTTATAAACTATCCTCACAACCCTTAACTTGTAGTAAAATATGAGGTAATCTAACCTTAACAAGGTCCATACACATGATTATATTCACAAATCATGAGCATGAATCTTCATCCTAGAATACATCAGGAAGGTGTCCAATTCAGTTTTGATTTTTATGCCTTAAATAATAGGAAGGATAAAAATATTTTAAGCTCCTAGGACTTCAAGAAAGATGTAATATGGAACTATGATCCTCTTAGGGTGACTACAAAAAACACTGAATTTAAGCATAGTGTGTATTGACACCAACCAAAGCCTACAATGCCTGACCAACAAGAATAATTGGGAAGAGGTCCAAGAAGCTCAGCTATCTAGTCAGGATCCTCAAGAAAGATTAAATTGTAAGGAGTAAGTTCCTATGGTTCCTTCCTATTTTTCCTTTATAGGAAACTTGAGGAGTCTGTTCCAATCCCCCATGATAAAATCCCTATTGTGTCCACAAAGTAGAGGAGGCAGTGGGTTTAGGAAAATTGGAACGTCCAAAAGAAGGGAGCATGGTGGACAATGAGGAAATATACGAGGATATTTCTCTAATTCTCTCCTTCAAGCAACAATTTGGCTGAAGCCTCCTAGACAACACAACTAAAGTTGATAGAATGTGGCTGCCTTTAGATTTGAATGGTTTCAGAAGCACCTACATCTTTGAATAAATTAGACACAATTATCTGCCAAAGTTAATTTATATATGGTTTATAACGGTAAGGGCACTTGTTAACCTTCTTTTAAGATAAAATTTTAAAAATTGTATTACCATATCTCACTTTCTTTCACTTCTGACCAAGTTACAGTAAAATCAGCCCAAGCAGATTAATTTTTAAGTGCAAAGAATTTGTTTAAACTTTAAAGTACCTCGGGATATTTTTGAAGAGGATGGAGATCTGTAGGTTAGTCAATCTTGACCTTAATCTTAACATTAGGTATTAAGGGAATACGATGGGAGATGAACAAATCTGCTTTCACTCACAATGTGGCCTAGGCCAATTAATTAAGATGCATTATGGATGGATCTTTGATCTTTCCCAGTTTTGTTAAGTCAATTCAACTAACATTGATTTAGTTCAGAAATTTGTGTGCATTTGAAGTAATTTTTCACATAGTTCAAGATAATTTATTTGTAATTGCTTTAAGATATGCTGCTGAAACTATCTTATTTTGGTTTATTAAAATTTAAAACCTATGATCCATGTAAAATGGGCATTAGTCATGTTACTTTTCCTTAACAACATCTCTTAGAAAGGTACATGCCATGCTGCAGAAACAAGTATTGAGATTGATGGTGGGTGGCTAAGGAGGCTTGAGCCAAAATGTGGCTTAAGAGGGTTAATGGAAGTAGCGATCCGCATCTTTTAGATCAAACTAGTAAGGTTTCCAATCATGTAAAGGGTATTTAGCTCGGTACTGTCTTTCCAAGTCTAAGTTGACTACCAGCTCAATTATGTCATATGTCAGTCTCTCTAGGAGAAAGGATAGACTACATAGTATTGGCACAAAAGGGTTTAAATTTAAGACAACATTTGATTATGTGGTCGATTGACATCTGTACTTAACTATATTGAAGGGCATGTATCAGACACTGACATCAAAAGAGACTAAAGAATGGTGGGTGACCAATTGTATTAGTTTTGTTCTTAGCTACTATGACCGTGTTCAAAAAACATCTTAAAGTTCAAGACTGAGTTTATATATCATTCTCCTTGGCAATCATTTTGCTTAGGGTCTCCTACTTTGTTGCACCCTAAGTTGCAAGAAATGCCTTGGAGGGCCTCGATTCAAGCCCTAAAACTTTACAATACTCTGAAATGCATACCAACTGCCTTTGAAATTCCAGGAAACATTTCAAATGGTATTTCACAATTCTGAAACGCCAAGTCGCGTTTCATTGGAGTTTCCACACAAAATGGGTGTGATTTCGCATGTTTTGATTGCATTTTGACTAGGGAGTTGACCATGGGGACTCAACCAAGTGCTTTTATCTGACATTAACCCTAGTTTCACATTGAAGAAAATTTTAGAAAACCCTCACAGACTATCTTTGTTCTAAATAAATGATTTGACTCTCATTATTTTTCATACTTGCTTCAACAGCATTTGAACAAAGGGGTTTCCTGCCAAGGAAAAGCAATTTCCTTGTGTTTTGGAGCATTTTGATCTGGGTTTGGTGTAGTTGTAGTGATTTTGGGCAGCAAGAGGGTTGTGCCAAGGTTCATTTCCTCACACTTTCTTCAACAAAATTTGAGAAAAAGTGTTTCATGCAGCCACAGGAAACATTTTCTATGTTTTGGGCATCGAGATTATTGTTCTGGGCTTCTTTAAATTTTCTTGCTTAATTGTTTCTTTATATATATATATATATATATATATACCATGTTTTCCCATTTCCAAATTTTGGGGGGTCACATTTATGGTTTGTACCCTTTTCTCGTACCATGCAACTTTGGTTGCAACCCTGGTTGCCAAGATTTGTTGCACAAAGACCTCAATGTCCAAACTAGGAGAAATTTTTGTAGACCAGCGAAGTATTCGAGCAAACGAGGATGTTGTAGGTTGATTGGATGAGCGTAGTAGATCAATGGGAACATGCTTCAACTGATTCTTATATCACTGAATTTGCTATTGACATTTATGCATCTCATGGTCTTGCATGTGACGTCATTTTGACGGTTGACCAAATATTGAAGTTTGTTTGTGAAGAGCTTACCCATGGATATCAAGATGTTGGTTGAATAGAGAGTTCAAAGAATCCCCATTGGTGATTGTTGTCCCCTTAGATGTTCCCTTTGGGAAAGGAACGATGCCAAGACAGCCACAGTCCACTTTAGGTCCCAAGCTGGCTCTTGGACCAAAGGGAGTCAACCCTTGATCATCTTTAGAAGGCACGATCCACTATCAGCTCAGCAATTTCCTCATATCTTCAGGTTTAGCCTGAATAATTTTGCCAAATTTAGAGAGGTATAAAGCAGATTGGAAAGAGTTTGGTCAGAAAATCAGCACACACAAAATTGTAGGAAATCAATCAACCATTTTAGTGGGCACTTTCTCCCACTCTTTGTGACATAGAGATTTGTCTGGTGAATATAGAAGACAAAAAGAAGACCTGAGTGAATCAACATCTTCCGAGATTCATAAAAGATACTAATTCTCATAAATGCAAATTAGAAATAAAGTAATCCTCGGCATATAAGATGAGTCAAAGACATTAAATCACATCCAATGTATATTTTATAACAAAAATTGCAAAAGAAGCATGAATATGCCTGAATCTTATTACAACGGAGCAACACAATCTAAAACTTTGAGTACAATAAACTCCCAAAGTCCCAATGATCCAAAATATCTCAAAACCACGGGAAATGGTAGTGGGAAGTGTTACCATGGTCCTCCACCATTCTTGGGCCAAAGTATCTTGAAAATTAACTCAAGATATTGATACTTATCCAAAAGAGTTGAATTATTTACTAAAAATTCTAGAGAAGGTGTTTGAACATGGGCTTTGACTTTAGTCACAGGAGAAACCTGTCAGAACATATAAGCTAAAGCTTCACTATAACAGAACCTAAAATCTTGAAATAGCTGCAGACATGGATTTGTTGTTGTGTTAGTGCAAGACCCATGAGGGAAATAGATACAGAATGACCAAAACTAATCAAAGTGGAGTGGTATTTCTCCTGGATCAGGGGAAACCATGGAGATTCAAACCATTGATTTAGGAATCAGTCCCAGAGGAATAATTGTGTTTTTTGTCTTATGCTTTTCATTGGAATGCTTTGTATGTTGAAAACATGCTTAGAGTGGAGAGCAGTTCTGTCGGGGAAATTATTGGTAGTAGAATACTTATGGCAGTGGTGGACAGGCTTATTGAAATTGATGTAAGTAACTGGGCATATTCAACAGAAAACCAATGTGCATCATTGATATTTCTCATTTCTAAAATTTTGGTTTTTATAATGAAATTCTAAATTTTTGGACCATTTGTGTTAGAAGGTTGTCTAGACTCTAAATGCCCTTCTTATTGTATTTGAAATCTAGGTTGAAATAAAATGGGAACACATTTTACATGAAGACTCAAGCAAGGTCTACATATTTGACATGGAAATGGATGATGATGGAGAAAATGAAGAACCTGGGAAACCTAGTAGTGAGGTATCCGTATAACTTGTATAGTGTTTCCTTTAAATAGCTTTGATTTATAGTAACTGGCATGCATGTTCCAGGACATGCAATTCTTCTCATTTTGTATAAATTATCTAATTGCATATGGTTGATTTGGGTTGTAGGCAAATGTTGAATTGCCAAAATCTTCTTCTATGCAGAGCATCTAAAATTATGTGCTGATGAGGGTCGTCTGTCACAGGTGAAATCATAATTTATTTAGCCAGCTTGAACTGTATTGTTGGTCAATTAAAGTTGGTGGTTTTTCAAAAACATGCATAATTGATCTATTTTTTTCTTGACATCTAAATTTTTCCCATTGGTTTTGTCAATAGGTCTATGATACACTCATGCACTCATTTCAATCAACTATTTTGAATACTCACAAGTCTAAGTTTACACAGGTAATGTCAAAATGTTTGGTTTTCAAAGAGTTAATGGAATGTTGCATTGATGCTTTCTCGTGCTGGATACTTCATGGATTGTATTAGCTGTAAATATCTTTTAATGCGACATGTTAAAACTTTTTCACATCGAATGGCATGTCTTGTAAGGCATCCAGTTAACACTTTTAAATTCTCAATAGTGGGTCCCCATTGAACTTTGAAGTGGAATTTATGTTTTGCATGCAATTTTGAGTTGCATAAATCTTCTTTCTGAGCAATTCAAGTTTTCGTAATAATTTTTACCTATTCCACTCAGTAAGGCACTAGCAAAATACCAGTGTGTTAAAGGCATCTGAAATGATGGTTGATATAATATCTGTGACATTTGTTATTCTAAGAATTTAAATAGTGTCTGGCTTCACAGCAATGTTAAGTCTTCTTTTCTAATTTTAGTTGTGCTTTCATGAAAGAAATCCTTGATATCAATGGAATAGCCACTTGAAGGATAGTATTCACTATTCAGTGAATAGATTATATTCTTATACTTCTAGTCACTGGAGAGCCCTATCTGGATCCTGAAGTCACTGGTGGTATTTTTTTCTACATGATCTAGATTCTGGGTATAAAGGTCATGCAAGGTAGGTCTGTAGAAGTAAAACAACCATGCGGGGGATGGAGGCTTTATCTATGGTCCAGTCCAATGTAGTAAGCAATTTTGAGGAAGCAACCTCTTATGAGATTTTGTAAGAAAGCAGCCTGATGGTTTTTTCCTTTCAACCTTTGATCACAAGCTTTGGTTTGTAGGGGTATTTTTCAGAACTAATGCATAGCAAGCTGCTAGAATTGTTTGTATTAATTACCATACACACAGACAACATCCCACTGGTGCTTTCATTTTGAGGAAACTAATTTTGTTTTCAGTAGTAGTTGAGATCCTCATTTTCTTTGATTTAGTTTTTTGGTTTATTTTTCATCTGCAAAGGTTTTCATTATTTATTTCATTACACCAGGTGAAGCGAGGTTTATTCTACAGCACGGGTAGAAGTGGGGAGTGATTTATAAACTCTTGGTGTGCTTATGCATAGGATATAGTGGCACATTGAATCTAGATGGTGCATTGGGTGCAATGACCATTGACCCAAGCACAAACCTACTTAAACCCAAAACCCAGTTCTGATATGCCCCTTGAGATTGCAAAGCTCAAGGATGCATATTCCAAGTTCACATAAATAGTCAATGTGTCAATTATTGGAGACAGATGTAAACTTGAGGGGCATATCAGACCTGCGTTTAGAGAGCTCTATGCCAGTTTTATAGAATAGTGAGTTGCAAAAAATTTCGTACTCAGCACTTTGAATAACATTGAGTTTTTTAAATAACTGCATGCAGAAGATGTTGAGGTGGAAAGTCATTCTCCATTTACTGGTAGACTATTTTCTCGATTGAATTTCCAAGTAAAAGTGCCATATCACGTAGAGCTTGTAGAAATAAAACCAAACTTGCAGACGCTTAATGTCCTGTCCATTATATTCAGCTTTTGCCAGAAAGTACAATTCTGCAAATTTGTTCAATTGGTATTGTATTCTCTGTCAATAGTTGGACACAAGCTCAATGTACTTGGGGACACTTTTTCCTACAGCATATTGTAGCTGCTTGTACTATGTAGTGGATGTACTGTAGTCCAGGGAATTTGTGTTTTCTGCATTCTTTAGCTGACACATTCTTCTTGCCAAATTCAGCTGTCAATTCTGTTGAACCAAAATACAACTAAATAGTGGCTCTAAATGGTCTACAAAGTAGATATCCATATTTTATATGTTATAACTTGTAAGGTATTACAATGTGGAGATCCATTGTCGAGACTACAGTGACTCCAAAACCGGCTGCTTAGTTGGATGATATGTTGGATATATGAAATGTAACAGAGGATATTGCAAAAGGCTAAATATTAGAAAGGAACATTGTTGTGAAACATTTAGTATCAGTAGATTACCAATTCTGCAGTAGGGACTAATCTAACCTAACTGCTTTTCTATAGCACAGATTCAGTTTCATGGTTTGCCTATTTCCAACCATATGGTTTGATAACAGTATTTAGTTATACTTATCTTCTAACAAAGTTATTGCTGCAAATTTCAAAATCAAGAAAACATGTATTTTAATGAGAATGAAACTGCATATTATGTTTATTGCTCCTAGATATGGCTGCATGGAATGCATATATAAAAGTTCAGGGGGGCTAACTTACCAATGATAGTTGTCTAATCATGCTTTCCTTAGCACTCAATCTCATTACATCTTGTGAGAAAAGTTGCCAATTATTGCCTTTATCAGTGAAGAAGTCATTCTTGCAACTATCGTGTAGAAAGGCATGTGTGCTTCATGAAGAACATGATTTGTTCCTTGGTTTTGAAAGTCATTTTAACATACATTGAATTTCTGATTGCATGTGATCTATAGATTGTTCATTTCCGGCATCTATATAAGCCAAAAGAAGATGAATTTTGTCTTGAACTGTAAGTACAATTCTATTTATATGCAATGAACTTTAATATGTCAAAGAAATTCAATGTGTAGGAGCTTTGTCTAGGTTTGAAACTTGTTCTATCCATGTTGCTTTCATCTGTGATGTTTGCAGGTCAAAGCTGGACACTTATGAAGATGTTGTTAAGAGGGTTTCAAATCAACTCGGTTTAGGTGATCCTTCAAAACTTAGGCTTACGTCACACAATTGTTATTCGCAGTAGCCAAAACCTCAACCAATTAAGCATCGAGGTGTTGATCGCTTGAGTGATATGCTGGTGCATTACAATCAGGTCTGAGAAAATTTGATAGGATTTCATCAATCTGAAGATGAAATGTTATACATCTCGAGATTGTAGGGATTTTCTGTCATTCTTCTACTTAATAGTATGAGTCAAACTTTGTGGTGTTCACTGGTTTTAGCGGCTCATATCTTGCTTCACTTTATCTCACTGTTAAGATCTTAATGTGGTTTTTGGGCAGATTTCTGATATCTTGCATTATGAAGTACTGGATATACCACTTTCAGAGCTATCCATTTGCAAATGCCAGGAAAGACAACCATAGATGGTAAAGGAGTTATAAAGCAACTTTTACATAGCGGATTTTACTTTCAATAGGAATATGTTATTCTTAACTTAAGAAAAATGATAAACTGATTAAGTTAAAACGCGGCTAAAATAGAAACATTTAAATAAACTTTCTTAAACTGACTGTCAGAAGCAGCACTTTCTTAAGTATATATCAGACAATGCAAAGAGGACCTAAAGTAGTAGAATGAGATTCAATTCAAATTGTCAGGAAGAGAAAAGTAGACCTAAGTAGTGCAATATGATAAAACAAGCATCAATCTAGTCAAACGCTCTTTATATTGAGCATCTACACATTTAATCGAAAATATACATATAGATAGGTGCACTTCTAACCGTATCCAAGGAAATGAGCTTACAAAAGCATATTGCAGCTTGTCATTAAGGCTTGCATATCCTTTTTGAGATAGCATTATTCATGTGCCAATCGGCACATTCAAGTTTAAATTCTTCCAGGGCTTTCTTTGATTAATACAAAGACACCTCACTGGATGAACTGTAAAGGATCAATATATTCACAAGCACAGAAGCCATGCCATGAGCAATTAAAAATCTGCATAATGTTATTGCTCTTAAACTAGGTCCTAGATAACACTTTAATAGCGGTATGGAATCATGTTTTATGAAACGGATAGGAGTTTCAGGCTCTAGCAAATGGAAGAAGCAATCATGTATGTCATCAGGAGTATGGTAGATGGCCAGCATTGCATATATACACACCAAAAATCCAGATAAAAATACATGCAAGAAAGAAAAAGGTACAAAGGTTGATTAATAATTTAATATGTTGTTTTGTTCAATATTTCCTTGCCATTGAGAATTTAAAAGCCAAGCCAGTCTAATGCATTTTGTTCCAAATCACTATGTAAATGCTTTCAAGATTTCTCTTGGTTGGTGACTTGTATTACTCTGCACTTCTATAGCTACTTTCAGATTGTGAAATTTGTCTCATAGATCACACATTTGATATGAATCTTAAGTTGCGAGCACATATTCAAAGTTACAACTATAGATAGGCTGGGGAAGTTCTACCAAGATTTTTGTATGCCTACAGCATTTTCAGGTGAGTTTTAGACAAATTCTCATTGCCCCATATGTGTGAATTTGGCATACCTAAGATGACCCAATAATTTACACACTTGTGCCTACAATTGTCAAATTGTCACACTGGAAGCCGGGATATTACTGCCCGGAGAAGCATTGTTATATGAGCAAAATCAACTATGAGCATTGTTATATGAGCAAAATTCTCAAATTTAGACCGATATTCTCTGAGCACTTTTTGCATCTAGTATGGCACTGAATATTCAATAAGCTTACATCAAGTGTTG
Organism: Pseudotsuga menziesii; assembly: GCA_001517045.1. Taxonomy (NCBI): domain Eukaryota; kingdom Viridiplantae; phylum Streptophyta; class Pinopsida; order Pinales; family Pinaceae; genus Pseudotsuga; species Pseudotsuga menziesii. The sequence continues at coordinate 167,154 of LPNX010145775.1, forward strand.
AATCTTCTCCAAGTAACTTTTATTCACATCTCTTTAGCAAGTACGTGTTTTGTGCATTCCATGATAGAAGTCTACACTTGTGTCAATGGCAGCTTACCAGATTGGTGAAAGAGGGGTGTTGTTTTTTCCCCCGTCAAGGTCAAGTCTTTCCAATGGCATGCTCAGGATCATGCTTGTACTCGAGCTTGTGTCAGTGCTTTTAAAAAGCAGGTAGAGGCAGGTGCAAGTCCTAGGCAACTTTTATGAAATAGATACTGAAATCCATGGCCTCTTAGCCAAAGGGTGACTTCCATAGCATGGTGAGACATTTCAGCCCATTTAATATCTCGTGTAGAACAGTAAACCACTTGCTTGTGTTGGCCGAAAGCATCCAGTCAAATGAATGTTTACATCTGTTCACCTAAATTCATATTTTATCAATGTTCACATACCTTATAGAATGTAACAGAACCCTTGAGTTGAGTAACCATATTTCATAGCATGTCAAATCCTTTTGATTGAATCTCCAAATGTTTTGTGCAAACAAAACTGGCATTCTAGCCATTGTCTTATTAGATTTCAAGCCAATACATCCAACAATTGAAGGCATATTAAATTACCATTCTATTCTTTAAAGGACACATGTTTTCCCATCTCTCATTATTCATGTGCAGCAACTAGTGAAAAGCATTTTATTTTTGCAGATGAAGTACTTAGGCTTATATATTGAATAATTATGATACCTTGCGGATGATTTTGTCACCACTACAGCTTTCATCTTATGATAATGTGATTCCCATTCTGTGATTAAGGACCATTCCCTCCGATAAGCCTTCCAACAATTGGAGCGAATTATCAACTCTACAATTCTCTTTTAGGGTTTCTACAATGCTTATTGTAGTAATTTCACAATCTATACAAACATCAAGGTGTGTCTCCAGTAATCTGGCATTTGTATTTTTTTTTTAAAACACTTATAGCCGTCGGTTAAGCGACGGGCTGTAGGTGATTTTTTTTTAAAATACAATACCGTTGCTTAACCGACGTTTAAGTTTTCATACTCCATCGGTTAAGCGACGCCTGTAGGTGTAAATGTTTTTTAAAAAATTTCGTCACCATCTCTTAACCGACGCTTACGTTTTCATAATCCGTCGGTTAAGCGACAGGTTTCATTGGTGAACCGACAGCCATGTTGTAGAAGCGATGGCCTGTAAGTGTAGTTTTTTTTTTTAAATTCTCCACCGTCGCTTAACCGGCGTGTATGTTTTCATTATCATCATTTAAGTGACGTGTGTTTAAAGTTTAACATGAATTAGATTTCGGATAACCAACAATTTACATTTAACCGACGGTAAACTGAGTTGTCGCTTAACCGACGGATTTTAAAGATGTCATATAACTGACGAAAATCCACCGACGCTTAAAAAAAATCATAGTGTCGTACATGCGACAAGGAAGTGTCGAAAATCCGACAATACGGCCGTCAAATTTTTGGTCGAAATGTAGTTGTGCCTTCTTGAGCCTTCAGCTTCATCATCTTCTTCATTCATAATAGCATCGTTTATTATCCAAATGCTAAGATGGATAAGAGGTTCTTCAAGAGTTGATTTCTTCATATTCCTCATCACTTGAGGGATCTTCTTTGGATGGTGAGAGCTTGATCTCCAGTTGCTCCCATATTCTTTTCTCTTATTATGAGTCAAGCTTCTTCTTGTGTGTGCTCTTCCCAGAGTCTACTGAAATTAATTACTTCCTTTTGGCACACATTCCTCGAATGAATGAATCCCATGATCCTAGGAGGTCATTCAAGGTGCCTATCACCACTTCTGCATTCTTCACTTCTTCTTTTACCAAGTTCAATTTGTTCTTTGATTTGAGAGACCCTTGTAAAGTATGACGGTATGGTCTCTGCATTCTAGATCTTCACATTCTTCAACTGTTTTCTCAAATTCATCTTCTGATTTATGTTCTCCCTTTAAATATATTGGTCAAGGAATCAAACATCTTTTTTGGAGTCTTTAGGGAATACACTTGTGGTATAAGGTGATCTGTGATTGAATCAGCAATGATCTTCTTGGCCTTGACCAAGTTCTTCTAGTGTAAGGCTTTTAGCCTCATCTCCTTATGGAACTGGAACCTCTTTTCTTATGTAGGTGTCCAATTTATTTTCTTCAGAGAGATCATATAATTCCATGCTTGGAAGTTTTAAAATTCACTAAGCTTATCATCAAGATGATGTGATAGATCACTTTTAAATGAGAACCTCAAATGAAAATAGCAAAAGATTAGATCTTACCGATTTGAGGTGTCCGTCCTGGTTTTGGAGCTAACTGATCTAGGGTTTGTCATAGAAACCCTAATTTTCAAAACTTGGAATATTTAAGATATGATTGGATAGAAATATATACCTCTTCAAGGTGAGCTGTCTAATGTACTCCTTTTCTGAAAACAGTGGAGGGAAGTTCCCGGAACAGGAAGCCCTAGTTTACCAATTTCTTCTAAAGAAATTCCTGATACTATTTCTGCAGTATCTTTACTACTCCTATGTTTTTGAAACTTCTCACTATGGTAGACTCACCTATCCCTATTCCAACACCAAAGGTTTCATAAGAATTGGTTTCACCAATTGGTACTTATGATCGTTTTCCCAAGGTGACCTGTTTCAGGACTGTTCAGCATAGAGAAGTTGTATGGACTACTACATGTTACTGTTTCATATTCGAGGTCTAAAAATTATACCACAGAAATTAGAGTCCATTCCCTTTCTATAAAATCTTGAGAAATTTCATTTGGACCTTGGTAGCCCGAGATATAGCAATTCTCCCTAGGTGTCCTATTTAGGGATGAATCCTGGAAGAGGCTGGAACCCCAACTTGGAGGAATCATATCTCCTAGAATATAGTGAATCTAAGACTAAAACTTGGAAACATTGTACATCAGGATTTTATCTTCACCCTATGAAAGTTTCGGCCCACGATACTTCTGCAATCCCGAGATATAGTGAATTTACCAAATCTTATCAGTTTTAGTATTTAGGGTTTTTCCAGCTCAGGGTCAAACTAGGGTTTGAATTTCCTATAGTTACACCCAACCAAAAATCTTGACCTAGGTCTCTAAACTTCAATTTTTATGAGGATATCAATCCTATGCTAGGCTCACTCAAAAATTCTTCTTCTGTAAGAAGCCCTAATTTCTCGCACCAAAAATTGAAAATGTCTGGAATTGAATTCTGCTTCAACATAAAGATGCACCCTTCAATGGAGAGTCAGCCTAGCATAATTTTGCTGATGGATTGTGGAGAGAGACCCAAAAGTAAGAATCCCTAGCTTCTGCAGCTGCACAATGTCTTCTTCCCAGGTTATCTCTGATACCATGTTAGATTTTTTTGTCATTCAAGCTAGCATTATGTTAGGATCTTTAACTAAGAGAATAACAAGAACATCAATCAAACATAAGAGATAATGAACACAAATTTTTCCTCAAGGAAACCATAAATGAGAAAACCCCACAACTTCCTTAGAGATAGAATCAGCACCAAAATCAAAACCCCAAAAACTGTAAGATGATCTATCGACAGCAGTAGTCTCTCTCTCTCTCTTGTCCCAACAACTTCTCTCTCACTCATATGCCCCAGTGAGTGAGTGTGTGTGTGATAAATAGAGAGTCTCACTCTCTATTTATATTATTTCATTCACTTAACCTTTAACTCTGTTATGTAGGCTCGAGTAATCCTAACTCAGTTATGTAGGCTCGAGTAACCACAACTAGGGTACTAATGACCTGACTTACATTAACTCACCTAGGGACAACTTCTTCAGGAGATTCTAATAACCCTAGTGCCCCACAACTGTGGGGACTTTAACCCTTGATCAATAGGAGGGTTACCCACAATGACTTTACATGACTTGTTTACATTATTGAATCTCCCGATAGGAACATCGTGCCATGACATGACTCAAATACATTACAAACACTTCCCATAATAAACATCGGGGTACAATACTTAAGATATATGAGTGAATACATTCCAAAGTTACAAATACATCAATAGCATAAATATACATGTGACAATAGTGAAAGTGACCAAAAAACTAGGAGAAATAAGTATAAACGCTACGAAGAGATTTCTGGAGAATTCAAGAAAATAAAGCCTCCCATGTTCAATGGGGAAGCAGAGAAAGGAGAGGAAGCAGAAGCTTGGCTGTCAGGAATGAAGAAATACTTCCAAATTTACAACTATTCTGATAGATTAAAGGCCAAAATGGCCATTTACAATTTGACTGGAAAATCCAACATATGGTGGCAATATATAAAGAGGTTCAAAAATATGAAAGAGAAATAATTAACTTGGAGATTTTTTAAGAAGTACTTCAAGAGAAAGTTTATGTCTGAACAATATTACGAGGAAAGAGCCAAGGAGTTATATGATTTAAAACTAGGTTTCATGTCCATGAAATAATTGAGCAGCAAGTTCTTAAGTCTACTAAGATACGTACCATACATAATAGATGAAAATCCTAAAATCCAATGGTTTTAAGGTGTTTACCTTCTAGCTTCAAATATAGGATTGAGTTTGACAATCCAAAAATATTGGAAGAAGATATTAGAAAGGTTGAATTCTATTATGAACAGAGAAAGAAAAGAGAAAGTCTACCTAATTGGAAGACTAAAAAGACAAGTCATTTCAATCAGAAAAGAAGAGGATTCAAGTCAAACAAGATTTTTTGGATTAAGTCTCAGAACTTCTCCAAGAACAACTATCAGAAAACTAATTTTAAGAATAAAATACCCCAGAATACTGTAGCATCAAAAGGCAGGGATTTATATAACACTTTTGTTATAAGTATTGAAGAACAGGAACCTGTCAAATGCTGCGAATGTCGAGGATCACACTATGCCAAGTATTGTCCGAACCGAAAAGGGAACATCAGAAACATACACACTGTCCAAGAAGAAGAAACGGTTGGAGATGTGGCCAACAAGATGCACAGGATAAATGCAGCTCTGAAGAACCGACAGGTGGTTCACCAGACTTCCATGGTGGAATTGCAAGGTATGATCCCAAATTTCTCAGTTTCCATCTTAATTGATGCAGGTTCTAGTTTAAGTTATATATCTCCTAGCATAGTGGAAAAGTGTAAATTGTCCTTAAAAAAGTTTGAAAAATCCTGGCTGGTCCAACTAGCCATAGGAACTAAAATAAAGGTAGTAAACTATGTTGAAAGTTGTAATTTGATGATGAATCAGTTTGAAACTCAGGTCAAAATAAATGTGTTACCTTTAGGATCTTATGATTTTCTAATAGGAATGGATTGGCTTGAGAAACACCAAGTGATTTTGAACTATTTTCAAAAAACTTTTACTTGTTTGAAAAATGAAGGGAAAAGAATTACTGTCATAGGAATTCCTAGGAAGGTATGTGTTAGAAAAATTACAACCTTGAAGATGAAAACAGTTGTAAGGAGGGGATGTAAAGTCTTTGATGTACAAATTATAAATAATGAACAAATCAATAAAGAATATAAACCAGGATTTGAGGATATTTTGATCCTGCAAGATTTCATGGATGTATTTCTGGAATAAATTCCAGGATTACCTCCTAAATGAGATCTGGACTTTACAATTGAATTAGAGCTTAGAGCGGTACCTAAATAGAAATATCCCTATCGAATGAACATCTTGGATTTGAATGAATTAAAATTACAATTACAAGAACTAATAGACAAACATTACATAAGACCAAGTGTATCCCCTTGGGGAGCACCGGTCCTTTTTGTTAAAAAGAAAGATAGTACTCTGCGTCTATGTATAGAATACCGTCAACTTAATAAAATGACGATTACGAATAGATATCCTATGTCCCACATTGATGAGCTGTTCGATCAAATATGCAGAGCGATGATATTCTCAAGGATCGACTTAAGGTATGGATATCACCAAGTTATAATTAAAGATGAAGGCATTTTTAAAACTGCTTTCGGACAAGATACAGGAAGTATGAATTTGTGGTTATGCCCTTCAGGCTAACAAATGCACCAGCAACCTTCATGTGCTTAACGAACAATGTTCTAAGTAAGTACCTAGACAAATTTGTAGTCGTCTTTATAGACGACATATTAATTTATTCTAAGACAAGATAAGAGCATGATGAACACCTAAAGATAATTCTACAAGTGTTAAGAGAACATCAGTTGTATGATAAGTTCGGCAAAGGTGATTTTTATAAAGATAAAATACAATATTTAGGGCACGTAATATCTGAACAGGGGATATCGGTGGACCTGGATAAAATAAAATCTATAATTGATTGGCCTATTCCTAAGGACGTAACTGATGTACAATCCTTTATGGGGATAACAGGTTATTACAGAAAATTTATTGAAGGATTTTCAACGATTACAAATCCTATAACTTTATTACAAAAAAAGGGTAAGAAATTTGTTTGGGAAAAAAATGCGAAGAAAGTTTTAATAAACTAAAATTATTATTAACTACTTCACCCATTCTAAAAATAGCAGACCCAGATAAATACTTCGTCGTATGAACAGATGCATGCAACAAAGGCTTGGGAGGGTTACTGACACAGGAAGGTCATGAAATTGCATACGAATCAAGAAAATTAAAAAATCATGAAAATAACTATGCAACTTATGATATAGAGTTGGCTGCAATAATCCACGCTTTAAAAATGTGGCTTCATCACTTAATAGGTAAAATATTTCTACTAATGTCTGATAACAAAAGTCTAAAATAGTTGTTTGATTAGAAAAATCTAAACGCAAGGAAATCTATATGGGTAGCTCTTTTTAGCGAATATGATTTTGAAATGAAACATATTAAAGGGAAAGAAAATAAAGTGGTCGATTCCCTAAGCAGGAATGTAGTAACAATTTTTGTAGCTTCCATTAGCAGTTATAAAACTGATTTAGAAGATAAATTGGAAGAAGGAATGAAGCGGGATCCAAAATACCATAATTTAAAAGAAAATATAACTCAAAATACATCTAAAAATATAATTACAGACTCTACAATTTTAATTAAAAAGGTTTAATAATGTTTAAAAACAGACTTTATGTACCAAATATACTAGAAGTTAAGCTACTGATTTTGAATGAAATTCACAAAATTCCTTATTCTGGGCATTCGGGGTATCAAAAGATGATAACTATGTTAAGAAAATAATACTTTTGGCCTAACATGGAAAATGAGGTTACTGAATTTTTAGCTAGGTGTATCGAATGTCAATAAGTAAAAGATGAACATGAACACCGAGCAAGCCTTGTACAGCCATTGCCAATTCCAAATTGGAAATGGGAAGTCATCAGTCTTGACTTTGTAATTGGTCTGCTTAAAAACTAGAAACGGAATGATTCAATAATGGTGGTTATGGATAAATTAAGTAAAGATGCACACTTTATTCCTGTTAAAGCAACTTATATAGTTGCTAACATTGCTGAAATTTTTATGAAATAAATCTTTCGTCTGCATGGAATTCCAAAGGTAATAATTTCTAACAAAGATCCCAAATTTACTGGTTATTTTTGGAAAACTTTATTTAAAGGATTAAATACTAAATTGAATTCCATTACTTCTTATCATCTGCAAACAGATGGACAGACAGAAAGAGTCAATCAAGTATTATAAGACATGGTATGAATGTTTGTTAGAGACTATACCAAGAAGTGGAAATATTATTTGCATTTGGTTGAATTTGCTTATAATAACCATTATCAAGCTTTAGAAAAGCTTAGTCCTTTTGAAATATCATAAGGTAGAAATTGTAACACTCCTATTACATGGAGTAATCCAGTAGACAGATTGATGTTAGGACCTGACATGTTAAAATAATTGGAATTGATAGTGAAACATTTACAAGGAAAATCAAAAACTGCTTAAAATAGGCAAAATAGTCATGTTGACCTTAAAAGAAATCCAAAGAAATTCCAAGTAGGTGAGCATTTTCTTGTTAAGGTGAAACCAAGAAAGAGATACTTTAAACGAGGGAGTTGTGCTAAATTAGAACCCAAGTATTGCAGACCTTTCGAGATATTGGAAAGAGTGGGTCTAGTGGATTATCAACTAGCTTTGCCACATAATCTTAATATACACAATGTTTCTCACATTTCTATTTTCAAAAAGTTTATACATGATGCTACTCATGTGATTGAATGAAATGTGATTAAGGTAGAACTAGAAGGAGATTTTCTGGTGGAACCGAATTGTATTCTCGACAAGAGGAAAAACTTTCTTTGGAATCTCACCATTGGATATGTAAAGGTGCAGTGGAAACACCTCAGTCCAGATGAAGTGACCTGGGAACTCGAGAGAGATATGGGGGCGTCATATCCAACTCTATTCCAAGAAGAATCAGAATAACTTAAACAATATCTAGGAAGATGTTGACCTTAAGGGGGGGTGTTTGTAACATACCCAAAACTGAAAAATAAATATTTATTATTTATTTCAGCCAAAAAATAACATTATGTTAATTTTTATTGTAAATTTTATGACCAAGTGGGTCAAGGATGACTGTAATTGAAGAATTATTTATTTTAATAGTTAATAAAAGGAGACACCTATTCAGGGGAGACTTTTAAATGAGTGTTCACTTCCCAATAGGAGGAAGGAGTAGCTGTCAAAGGTTGGTTGACAAATGGCAGCACTAGCATTCACTTTCTAGCTGTTGCAGGAGCATAATCCCTAAAACAGTGGTCATGTTCCCTAATAGGGGGAACTGAGCTTCGTGGCTCATTAAATTCCAAAACTGACCCAAAGACCTAGGAAATATTATATAAACCATCAAATCAAGGAGGAGGCTCACCACTCATTCTGATTGTCGAGAGAATGAACTTTGTGATTGCTGCAAACTAAAAACTCAGGCACACAAATAATTTGATGAGGGGATAGCTAAAGTAATTTGTTGAGTTAGGTCTGCTACTGAGTGCTAAGTTGTAGAATTCTACTGTGTAGTAGATATATCTGTCCTAGTGGTACAATGAGCAAGCTCGAGGGTCCTAATAAAGTGATTTGGTTGCTTCAGGAAAAGGTTGGGTGGAACAGTCTCCCTTAGGTGTTAGTCCCTTTTTCTGGAACACATCGAGGTTCAAACTCTATATCTGTAATCTGTTGACTTATTTTTTTTAGATAAGATGAGATTAATCTCAAATGTACTTTTAGTTAAATGTTAGATATTCAGTGTTATTTGATGAATTCTTTGCATAGAAATTGATTGAAGAAGAGATGAATTTTAAAATTATGTCTTCTTATTTTTCCTCTCACCGAAGTGACGTACTGTAGTACAGGAAGATATAAAATTATGTTGAATAGTCGTATCAGAATGATCGAATAGATGTGTATTTTTCCTTATTACAGAGAGTAGAAGTGAGATATGTATATATTGTTTACAATCTACTTTTAGTTAAAATACCATCTACAACTCTAACTCTAAAGGATAAATAATTACAATTAGTAATGCCAAACCTAGAATTATAGAGCAAGTATAGGTGCAGAATTTGAATGCAGAGCATCTACTTCTATACATATAAGATAGTTATAATCTCAACTACAATTGTTTCAAAACTGAATAAAGAACTAGTGTACGGATCCAAGTCCCTTTTAAATATTATGTCTACAATAATCTTTCCATAATAAGCATTTTGTTCCTTTGTAAAACAAAGTAAAAGTTTTCAAATGATAAAACCCTAGATCTATAATATTTGAGTTCATTTTATCTACACGAACAGATTTTTAAAGTGTCAAATAAGAAAGTAAACTACTTTGTAATCAACCCTTTAAATATTAAAAACTTTATATATTTATCTAGAAACCCCGTAATGTTTATGAGTCGAAATCTTTTAGATAGGGACCTGCTTAATGGCAGAAACTCCATGACTAAAAACTGTTCAGTAAAAAGGTTATTAATGAAGAAACAAAATTCATTAAAACTTTTATTAACTCATCACGGTAGCATAGCCAGAAATCATATGATCAATGATATATTCAAAGAAGCGAAACATAGTATATTTTCACATAGCAAGGTATGGTTACCGAGAAACCTCATGGACTTATCCCACATCATATCTACTATAAAAATTAAACCAACAATGAAGCTACGGCGAGGCTTATAGCCAAAACCATTTTACTGTTAGGTATAAGCATTAAAATATTAACCCAATATTATAGCTTGAATGTTAAAAACAAAAATCTAAACAAGATGTAAAGCCCTCACAGGTTCTCACTTACAAAACAACGTCTTTCAATATTTTCCATTAATAGCAAAAATCGAAAGTAAGTATCAAAATATAGAATTGTCTATTATACTGCAAGCGGTCTGCGGATCGAACCCAAATGCTGCCAGATAGTTACCATCAAGAATTAAACTGTATTCAAACTGGATTTCAAATACAACTAATAGTAAATATAAATTCTACAATGGTGTATTCAGCCCGAGTTTACAGCAAGAGCCTCACGGCATTTTTGTTTTCCGATTAATATCCTAACTGATAAGAAAGGTTAAAATTTCTTGTAGAGTTTGTCCTTTATAAAAACAAAGCTGTAATAACATCCTTTTAATTCAAACACAACAAATTAACTGTGTATAGACTCATGACCTTAATTTAAAATCCATCACAGGGTGAGAACAACTTTAGCATCTTAAAGAATAAAATGACATATTCAAATAGAAGGTTGCAAGACTGCACATTAATTCTTCACATATTGGAAAGTTTACACATTCTCTTCAACATTCATAGTTACAGTAACTAAACCTCACGGGTATTGACAACTTTTAAACAAGCTTATAAACAAATAAAATTCACAAAGTGGCTTAGTTGACTACGACTCCATAGTTTGGGGATAAACATATTTATAATAACAAATGTCTAAAGTACCAAAGAAATTCATTATTTCCATATCGAGTACAGAATGGATAAAAACCCATCACAATGAAAATACACCACGTAACTAGAATCATCCTCAAGAGCCACATAGGGTAGTGACATAGGTCTTACTCGCTTGTATGGAGGCTTCTCTACCAATAAATTCCTCCACCTCGTTCCATATTTATTCTGCACACAAGTATAATAACTAGGAGGTTAAAAAATTTCTATGGTGTAAAAGAAGCCTGGTGTAGAAGAAATCAAACAATGTAAACTTACAGTTCCCTTCCAAGGTTTCACCAACACACAGTCCACACTAAAGCATCCATCCTTAAATGCTTGAGCTGAGCTTAAACCGGTTCATATAGTGACAAGGATCGATATGGTAGTTCTTCCACTTTTGAATGTAACCAGAGGTATAGCGAAAACATGCAGCTGAAGTCCTGGAAAGAAATGAAGGATTTTCCAGCAAAACCTTGACAAAATAACCCAGAGTAACCAAAACCCATTAAAACTTCTAGGGTTTTACAACTTGTTTTTGGCCAACACCTCGCGGTTAGCTTATTATTCCATGGTGTGAAAGGAGATGAGTTTACGACTTGTACTCCATATATCACCATCGTGTTTAAGTCAACAGAGTGATCGAGTACAAAGGACAAAAGAGTTGTTAAAGCTCCAGGAATTCCTATGCATAAGGTTTTGTAACGTGTATTACATAGTTCAAACTCAACAAGTTTTGTATTGTTAAATAATGTAAACGTGGGTATATCAAACCCTTGTTTTTTATAAACTTTGAAGGTGTAGATAAAAATAGTGATTATGTTAAAGCATGTATCTAGTTTAGGCTCTTAAGAATAAAGATAAATGATTCTAAGAAGAGTGGCATAAGAACATCCAATTAGGATAGGGTTTTGATCCTAGTCTAAACCAAAAGCCAACCTTTTATCTTTTAGGACCTTGTAGCTATTTTTTTCTTCAACTTCAATGTCGAAGTAACCCCATGTGCACTCGAGTAAAATAGTAAATCATGTGTTAGTCTTAACGACTAAGTAAGACCTTGTGTTATCCCCGACGTAGCTAAAGAGTAAATTCAAGCAAAGGACAATGACAACTCTCTTACGATAATAAGTTAAATTTTAGATGGTTTTCTTGTGTCATATTTAAGTGTCATGTTGGGAGGTAAGCATATAATCAAACTAATAATAATTGAAAATGCATGACTACAGTAATGTATGCCAAAAATAAAAATGAGTAACAACATCGCTCTAAATATTGTCTAGTGAATTCTAATATTACTTGCAGTAAATAAAAAAATATTATTTACGAAATTATGGATGTTACAACACAACTAATATGGTAGTAATCTAGCAACATATCCGTGGAAGAAACAAGTGAAGTAATAACATTTTTTTTTAAATAGCACAAATGACTTTTTCCACCTACACGATGAATGATTTGTTTTCTTTAGTTTATATTTGAGATTGTCAAACTTGTAGGTTGGGATTAGAACTAACAAAACACATCCATTTTTTATTTCCTTGTTTTTCAATCTCTAACCTAAATAAATTCTCTACGTGTTTGGTGATACCAAAGCATCACTTACATTCTTAATTCTAAAATAATATAAAATTAACATTAAAAATTATGAAAAATAGTGACGCATAAGAACCACCTGTTAACTAAAACTCTGAAAAAACTTCAAGGGCATTGTAGTGTTTACATATCAAAACAAGTCTTTTTGAAGGGACAACAACCTAGTCAACAACTACACTAACAAATATAGGAGAAACTAGAATAGACTCATGTTTTTCATCACATACATACATACATACATACATGCGCACACACATACATACATATAGCGCCAAATACTCCATCATGTCACTTGCATCATAAACCTAGTGCATCTTCTATCTCCATCTCACTTCCTTCAATATTCTAGAGTGTATTAAAAGAATTGGAAACAATAAAGAAGTTGTGTGTCACGTCCCTGACCCTCCGATCGGTGAAGAGGACGCGACTAACACCACAAACAAACAAGAAAACAGCCCCAAGAACATGAACAAACATCAATGCTGAAATTAAAAAGCTTAAACATAATACATAACAGGATGCATAACCAGCTGCATAATCCATCATACAAGGATGCATAATTCTTCAACATACAAATGCATACTAAGATGCATAGAACATATGAAGATACACAGTTATTCAACATTCAACGGAAGCAACACACATACAGTCCAGCATTTAACATTTTCATCATAATTCATGAAACAGTAGACATTGCAGAGATGAAATAGTCAGCAGTACTTATCTGTTAATGAAGAACTCGCCCCGCAACCCGCTACGTCGCTGCAACGTTCCACCCAACCATAGGCCAGAGTGCTCATCAATCTCTCAGCATCACTGCCACCCCCGAGCTGGGCATGATTCCACAAGGACTAAGGGTCAATGCAGGCTTACACATAGCCAAGGTTTACAAAGCATAGCCAATCCAACACAGTTGGGATTATCAGGCCATCAAGGAGCTAGGACAGGCTAATGCCAAGCTGGTGGCCTCAACACCAATCTTCTCATTCATACACTGCCTCTAATCCTACTCTCCACAGTCCGAAGACCAATCCACTGCATACAGCAGAAAAACAATCCCTTCACAGCCCTGTGAAGACAACCAGATGACAATCCCAACAAACAGGTGAAACATAGCTCAAGCCACAAGACAACTCAGAGTTGTTCTTGGCCTTAGCGTGGCCAAAACAACTCGACAAAAACCCAAAACTAGGGTACTTCAGCAACCCAAACTCACAATGAAAACGATGGAAACTTTACACAGTCACAACATAGAGGAGAAGCCAAACTCCTAGTGCAGACAAGGAAAACTTAACCAACGGATGTGGCAATCAACAGCCAACCCAACATCCAACAGCCCTTAGCACACAATTACTCAATGCAATCGTTGAAGAACTTACACAAGCCCACAAAGGGGAAAAAAACAGCTCTCAGCCTATGCGTAAAGGAAGAATCCCATACACAGTCCGAATGGAAGAAGAATCGGACTGTCAACAGCATCCAAAATCGTGGGAAGAACAACAGCAACCCAAATCACGGGTGAAACCAACAGCAAGGCCGAATCGTGGCTGAGAACCATAGCTATTCACATAAATAGCAGAAATCATGCCCTTGAGGCCTCTTGCTCGCAGCATGCACAAACCAAAGAAGAATCTCGACTGGTGCGTGAGGAAAAACAGAATGCCTCTCTGCGTGAGGATCCGAATTCCCCAGCCCACCATCGTGAAGGTGAAGACCAGGCGTGAGAGTAAACAGAGCTACCACCCCTACATGAGGATGAACAACTCCCTGTGCATGAGCATGAACCGACCATGGAGAGAATGGCCTCGTGGAGAGTGTTTCTTCTGCCCCACATGAGAGAAGAGGAGAGTCTACTGGTGGAGTGGGCACGTGGGCAAGGACTAACAGTCCTTCCACAGCCACCACTACTCAGCAATAACTACCTCAACTAACAAAATCAAGACATTAAAGCAGTTGGGTGAGACAAGGAAGATGGAAAATCAAACAAGGGTAACACATGGGTTTATTTTTAATTGATGTGCGTGTTTACATGATGCCAAATTATAATGTGCCAAATAGCACGATATACCATCGGCAACTACCCCTATTGCCGAAACATACACAACCAAATAGATGGTGGGGATTTTGCCTTTAGCTCCTAACCACGATTAATTACAATATATACATCATGCAAACGGGGTCAAAACCAAGGTGTGACATTCCCCTCCCCCTTGGAATAACATCGTCCTCGGTGTTCCAATACTTAGGAATACATATACAATATATATACAATTGCACATCAAAATTTCAAAATTTCGCAGATCTGTCCCACGTTCAATTATTCACTTTGAATGTTTAGGACCAAGCCCCTCGGCTTCCACAAACTTCTCCCACTAGTTCTCAGCTTTCAGCTTATCCCGAAGCCTAGGATCTTTGCGACTGTTTCCCTCATCATGTTCCCTCATTGGGAAGTCCTAGCGTAAATGATGTCCTCCGCATTCCCAGCATTTCACTGGCTGCTTCATCTTTACCTGCTCAATTTCCTTTGAGTCTTCATGCCTGGACCGTTTCTTAATGAGCCGCTTGGACGAATGTCCCATCACTGATCCACCTTCCTTTATTTTGTCAATTTCCCCCAGAAGTATTTTCACCTCCATTTGCAAACCAATAGAGTCTTCCAAAATCTGGTGGTTCATTTCATTCTGCCTTTTCTGTATCTTGAGCATCTCTCCAAGATTTTCTTGGGTCTTGGCAATCATTTGAAGGAGACTTCTAGCTAAGTCCAACAACTTTTTATCTACTGCCATGATCAATGTGCACCACCTGGTTTCACTTTTCTCACCTGTGAAATGCACCATTGAAATTTTATCAGACCAAGCATAATATAGACATTAAAATCAGTTAGTTAATTACCCAATTGGCATGACAGTCCAAGCCTCATCAAGGAGACTTTCACATTTTTCATGCCTTCCCAATAGGCACATGAGCTCATTCATGTCCATTCTTGGGTAGGGAATTAACCATTCCAACATTCACAATTTAGTTTAAGCAAATACACACATTTCATTTCAATCATACATGCATTAAACAATCCTTTGTTTTCACAATGCATAAATGTATATGTATATATATAATCAAAAGGAAAGAGAGAGCAGTAAGAGTTTTTCCCCTCTTTATTTTCTTCCATCCTAGAACCCACACCATCACTATGGCTTTTAATGTCTTAGCCTCTTTCACTTCACCGTGAATGCTGGACCAATCCTTCTTGGTCATGACACTTAGTGTCTTTGGTCTATTCCAGACCTCTAAACCATGGAGTCTCTCCACATGGTTTGTCTCAGCTGCTAGGAACCTCCCGGTCTCACTAGCACCTTTTTCATTGCCGCTCATTCTGAGCTTTCCAGGACAGTCACATGTCCACATGCACCCCTAGGATGGTCTCATAGTCCTCGCTTCCAGCGATACCTATATCCAATCATTGAATAAATTCACATGTTTAGTTTATTCTCATCAGTTTTATCTCTAAAACAAGAGCTTAAAACATCATAACCAAATCATATACACATGTATATTCATAAGCAAAATAATCCAATACTTATATGTATTGTGCATTTCCTCGTTCGTTCACAGGATCCTGCTTCTCTTTGCAAGCCTTGGGATCGCCTATGGACTTGGATGTTAGGTCAGCACGCAAGCCGCTCCACAACATCAGATAATTAATGTCCAGCCAGTACATCCTCATGTCAACTGGGCTTGGAACTTTACCATGACCATTTCTAGGTATAGGATCTACTATGGATCCTCAGGCATATGACGGCCCAACATACACTTATATCAACATACTTATATCAACAATAACCCTTACTCCGCAACCCCCCACGACAACCGTTTACCTTTTACCTTTTACCTTTTACCTTTAGGTTGCAACACCCCACTGCATCAATTTATCCTATCAACACAAGCAATATAAGCAAACTCATCAGCGTTATTACTCTAAAACTGTAACTATATTTCATATTATTCACTATCAGGTATTGAGACACCAGGAGTGCGTCCACTCCTTAGGGTGTAATCAATATTGAAAACCCTTTCATGATCCGACATTGGGAAAGCGTGCACCCATTTCCGATGTTAGCCATGTAGGCCCTATTCATACTCAAGCAATCGGTCATAATGGATATTAAATCAAAACATGTTTTGCATATGGAATTTTAATAATTTGACATGCATATTCTCAACAAGGGTCACAGAACACTTATCCATTTGTCGACGTAGTATGCCTTTGTTAAGGAGGGATGGGGCTCCTTCTCTGAATTAACAGTCCCTTGGTTTGCCATCCCAACTCCTTTTCACATTTCATATTCACAGATGTCTTACCGACATAATTTATACCATCTCACTCATGTTGCTACCAAACATGCAGTGCAGATGAGACATTTCCAAAATGTCCAATGGAGTTTCACCCGA
>LPNX010145775.1:184141-196651 GCA_001517045.1 Pseudotsuga menziesii
TTTTGGCTCTTGCAAGCCATCACACATGATCTTCCTGCAATGTGCACCCCTGGCACATTCATCAAATAGCCAAAAAATCAATCATTATCTGATAATACAATCCAAATTGATTGTTCCATAACCAAGCAATGACATTGGTAATCAAATTCAATAGGAAATTGCAATTTTGTCTACTACAGAAATTAGTTTGCTTCTAACATAATACGAATACCCACTTACAATGCATCCTCCTGACACAATCTTATGAAAACCAATAGTGATTAGTATTCGTCAGCAATTTCTTAAATAAGAAATTCACAATTCAAATTTAACAACCCATTATGCATACCAACTAGCTTTACAGCCATAAGACTCTTCTCATAAGGTTTGGCTCTTTTACATGGTAGATTCTAGCATTGGTCAGGGTCTTACCTCTCACTGCCATGCTCGAAATAATCTACCTAAAACCTGAGCTTCAATCATCCAACACAATCTTATGCAAGCCAATAGTGACTAGTAGTTGTCAGCAATTTCTTAAGTCCGAAATTCACAATTCAGATTTAACAACCTATTATGCATACCAACTATTTTTACAACCATGAGACTCTTCTCATAAGGTTTGGCTCTTTCACATGGTATATTCTGGCATTGGTCAGGGTCTTACCTCTCACTGCCATGCTCAAAATAATCTACCTGAAACTTGAGCTTCAATCAACCAAACACTTGGTAAGTCTGGATGCATATAACCTTCTCATTGCTACAACCATCACCGAAGCATTTTCAGAATTTATAAAATTCAAATACTTTCAGCTGTTAATCACATCAATATTACCAAAACTCATTTACTTCATGCAATCATTATCATACTAACATTTGCAAGGCATAGTCACATCATTCATGCAATTAAATGAAATGTTTAGATACTCCTTACTTCACAAGCATATCACTTGTACCACCTTGCTCTTCCATAGAGCATTTCCGGCAGACAATCGATCATGACTATCCTCTTTATGCACTTACAATCCTACATTCATAACAGCCTTTGAAATGGTTCCTGAATTGTCATGAATTCATCATTTCAGCCATTAGTTATTCATAATATCACATGCACTCATCTCAATGCGCTCATGCAATGCATCACAACATTTGCACCTATACTTATGCAATCAGTCACTCACACCCCTCATATGCATCTATCCAATGCATAACTAAAAGATTCATAAAATCTTTTCAATGCATATCAATTCAATGTTACCTTGCATTGATTCAGGAATACTATGCATTCAACATATCATGCATGGCCTAACCATGACTACTTCATATAGGATGCATTACTACAATCAAGATCATCAGTACTTACTTTCCTTGGGCTACTAAGCTCAATCAATATATACAGGCATGACACCTTTCTATATCCAAATATCCACATGGTACGAGGTCTCTTACCTTTACCACTCCTTGGATTTTGTCATAATCAAACTCTTACCTTCATGGGTCCTACTTACACCCTTGGCATGACCAATTTGGTTGGTCCCTTGCAGAATTTTCTCACCAACTTTTGATTATGGACTTGTTGCCTCATCCCTTTCTTCATAGGGTTGCTGGTCACTTTTGTCAGCATCAGCAACATACTCAACCATGTCTATGTTGTCGTTGGTTTTTCCACTAATACCAACACCAATGCAATAGTTATCATTAGTGGCTCATTATAAATATATAATTTTCAATATTCTTACCAACAGGTAATATCCTATGCATGCAATACATATCCTCATACATTTCAGGTATAAAACTTTAGGAAATGTAGTTATAATCAGCAAGATAGGGTTTAGGGAAACTTCCCTTTTCAATTCCCACATCCTCGCATGGAACTCCTCTTCCACACAACAGTTGGTTAGCCTTCATAGTCCTTGCTACCTCTGATCATGCAATTCTCCATATTTGTCCATTTGATAGCAGCGGCCATCATTAGCACTTTGCTGCTCCATGCTTAGATTCTGGTGACTTTCCCTTGTTCCTTACTGGATAATCTTTCCAACGCCTATCCACATGCTTCATTCCGCCCTCGGGTGTGAAAACCACACCACTTCTAAGAATGAATATTTTCACCAAATCTCGGCATTTTACACACATATACATTTTGGACTAGGTGCCAACTTCAGCTACCTATAAACCCCGCTAAAAAACTGTTGAAAAACCTTGCTGGAAAACAGTCGAAATCTGCTAGAAAATCCCACTTGAAAATCTCAAATTTTCCTCTGCAAAATCGGCTCTCATTTCGACTATCAGCCCGACCAGAATCGGCTCTCAAAACAACTAACGTCTCCGTTGTTCATCGGCTGTCGGATCCACTAAGCACTACGCATCGGAGATCTGATCTTCTATTTTTTTCCGACGTGTCGGATCCGTAGTCGTCTAGCCAGCCGCAACGACGGACGTTCAATCCACTTACTTCATCCGACATCGCTCATCGGCTGTCCAATGAACTAAATTTTTCTGATGTTTCGGGCCGATCCTCCTTTGGCTTCCGGCATATCGACGGACCAATCTTCTAATTTTCTCTGACGTGTTGGCGGCCCGATCCTCTAAAGTTTTTCGACGTTTTCTATACTTAGAAAAAAAAAATCTTTTTCAGAAATCTTTCTTCTTCGGAAATTTTTCTTCTTTCTTCTACCATCGCATCGGCTGGTCGATCGTCTAACCTTCACCAACGTTTTGGCGATCTTCAGCAGATCTCTGCCGAAACTGCGGCTTCGTCTTCAACTAATTTCTCTGAAACTTTCTCTTTTCTTCTGCCACTGCATCGGCAAACTCATCTTATATTTTTCTCCGATACCTGCCGCTGCATCGGCTCCTCAATTAGCTAACTTTTTTCGACAGCTCCCATACTGAGACGAATTTTCAACTTTTCCAAATTTTCGTCTTTCTACTTTCTTCTGCTGACAGCATCGAAAGTCCTTTCCACTAACAGAGCCGACGTATCGGCTGCTCAAACAGCTGACTTTCGCCGCTTAATATTCTTTTCGTTGGCGAAATAGTTCCTTCCGCAGCCGTAACGACAGAACACAATCCTTGATTTTCTTCCGATCGGTGAACTGATTTTGACTGGCATTGAAAGTCATTTATCATCGGCAGGCTAGTGCTTTTGGCTTCCGCAACGGTGGAACATCAAACCACTATCTTCTTCCGATAGCCAACGATTTCTATACTTAGAAAAATTTTCAAACTTTCTTCATTTTTCAAACTTTCTTTACAGCATCGGCGGTCGGAGGCCTTTCTCGTCAGATGCGTAGTTGTTTAGCCATCCGCAATGGCGGACGCTCAAACAACTATCTTTCGACGATCATTGATGGTCTTCAACACTTAGGCAAATTTTTCAAAAATTTTCTCTTCTCGACTTCTTTGCGCGGAACATAACCTCTGTCAGCAGTCAGAACCACTAACTGCTATGTGTCGATGAATTAGTCCCATCAATAGCCGCAACGGGCCCACCATCCTCAATCTTCTTTCGACCGGCCGCTTAATCTTCTTTTCGTCGGCAGGCTAGTGCCTTTGGCTTCTGCAACGGAGGAACATCAAACCACTATTTTCTTCTGACAGACGTCGAACACTTTAACAAATTTCCCGTGATTTCTCCGTCCCACTGTTCCCGTCAGGCGTGCTTCCTTCTAGCTCTTCCACTACATCGAAAGTCCGTTCCACTAACTCTTCTGCTACATCAGAAGTTCGTTCCACTAAGTGTTCTGATGGCTCAAACACTTAGACAAATTTTTCAAAAATTCCTTTCCGCCTGCCCCTCATTGGATAGCCTTCCTACTACACCTTCCAACGTATCGGAGGAGCTTCCCACTTAGTTCTCCGATGACCTGATGAGCTCGGCACTTAGAGAAACCTGCCTCTGTCACTGCACCTTAGTGGTCCATGTAGGCCCATGCTGCAACATGAGTTCTGATACCACGTTGTCACATTCCCGACCCTCCGACCGGCAAAGAGGACGCAACTAACACCACAAACAAATGGGCAAACAGCCCCAAGAACATGAACAAACATCAATGTTGAAATTAAAAAGCTTAAACATAATACATAACAGGATGCATAACCAGCTGTATAATCCATCATACAAGGATGCATAATTCTTCAACATACAAATGCATACTAAGATGCATAGAACATGTATGAAGATACACAGTTATTCAACATTCAGCGGAAGCAACACACATACAGTCCAGCATTTAACATTTTCATCATAATTCATGAAATAGTAGACATTGCAGAGATGAAATAGTCAGCAGTACTTATCTGTTAATGAAGAACTCACCCCACAACCAGCTATATCGCTGCAACGTTCCACCCAACCATAGGCCAGCGTGCTCATCAATCTCTCAGCATCACTGCCACCCCCGATCTGGGCATGATTCCACAAGGACTAAGGGTCAATGCAGGCTTACACATAGCCAAGGTTTACAAAGCATATCCAAGCCAACACAGTTGGGATTATCAGGCCATCAAGGAGCTAGGACAGGCTAATGCCAAGCTGGTGGCCTCAACACCAGTCTTCTCATGCATACACCGCCTCTAATCCTACTCTCCACAGTCCGAAGACCAATCCACTACATACCACAGCAAAACAATCCCTTCACAGCCCTATGAAGACAACCGGATGACAATCCCAACAAACAGGCAAAACACAGTTCAAGCCACAAGACAACTCAGAGTTGTTCTTGGCCCTAGCGTGGCCAAAACAACTCAACAGCAACCCAAACCAAGGGTACTTCAGCAACCCAAACTCACAATGAAAACGATGGCAGCTTTACACAATCCCAACATAGAGGAGAAGCCAAACTCCCAGCGTAGACAAGGAAAACTTAACCAACGGATGTGGCAATCAACAGCCAACCCAACATCCAACCGTCCTTAGCACACAATTACTCAATGCAATCGTTGAAGAACTTACACAGGCCCACAAAGGGGAAAAGAACAGCTCTCAGCCTGTGCATAAAGGAAGAAGCCCATACACAATCCGAATGGAAGAAGAATCGGACTGTCAACAGCATCCAAAATCATGGGAAGAAACACAGCAACCCAAATCGTGGGTGAAACCAATAGCACGGGTGAATTGTGGCTGAGAACCACAGCTATTCACATAAACAGCAGAAACCGTGCCCTTGAGGCTGTTCTTCCTGCTCGCAGCATGCACAAACCAAAGAAGAATCCCGACCGGTGCGTGAGGAAAAACAGAATGCCTCTCTGCGTGAGGATCTGAATTCCCCAGACCACCATTGTGAAGGTGAAGACCAGGCGTGAGAGTAAACAGAGCTACCACCCCTGTGTGAGGATGAACAACTCCCTGTGCGTGAACATGAACCGACCATGGAGAGAATGGCCTCATGGAGAGTGTTTCTTCTGCCCCATGCGAGAGAAGAGGAGAGTCTGCTGGTGGAGTGGGCACGTGGGCAAGGACTGACAATCCTTCCACAGCCACCACTACTCAGCAATAACTACCTCAACTAACAAAATCAAGACATTAAAGCGGTTGGGTGAGACAAGGAAGATGGCAAATCAAACAAGGGTAACACATGGGTTCCCCCCCATAGACCAAGGTTGGCATCCCTCACCCCCTTATCCTTTGGAATCATGCCCTTTTCATTTTAACGTTGCACTTTCGTAGCTGGTTGTGGGTTTATTTTTAATTGATGTGCGTGTTTACATGATGCCGAATTATAATGTGCCAAATAGCACGATATACCATCGACAACTACCCCTATTGCCGAAACATACACAACCAAATCGATGGTGGGGCTTTTGCCTTTAGCTCCTCACCACGATTAATTACAATATATACATCATGCAAACGGGGTCAAAATCAGGGTGTGACATTGTGATTTTTTAAATTATTTTCTTTAGCCTCTTTCGACCATCTACACCAACAAAGTTTTCATGGTATGAAGCAAATTTATGAGGATAGTGAGTATTTGAAACACCACCGCCTAACAAAGAGGGGATTACCAAACTCTTGCTAGAGCCAAGCACTACAAATTGTGAAAAGTTAGGACTCATGGGATATAAAGAGCTGCTTAGGTCAAACATGTTGGGGGTTGAGGTTGAAGGGTTGAGGCCCAATGGGTCAAGGGAATGGCCATTGCTAGAGCTTCACTAGTGGTGATTTACTTGATTTAGTTTTTATTTACACATAAATCAATGCACCATCATTAACATTCTTAACCTATGGGGATTTACATCCAATAGGGTTAATAGCAGGGTTAACTAGGGCCATAAACAAGGATCCATTGATGCAATGGTCAAGAATTTGATAGCAAAATAAGGAGTTGATGGTTGGTTAACATAACAAATAGGATGAAAAGGTTCTTTTTCCTCCAACTCAAATCAAGGAAAAATCCTTGAGGTCTTGAAATAGGTTAACTGTGTAAAACCAAGGTTGTAATCTAGGGTTACAAAACATTTTTGTTTTTAGGTAGATAACCTCGCCTAAGGGGGAAATTAGATGTTGAATTTTAGGATGAAATTACATAGAGAGATCAAGTAACTAAATCTAAGCAACAAAAGCTATTTTATCCTTCTTATTAAATGAGAAGTATAAAGTACAATTACATAACTAAGAGGTATTCTATCAAATCCAAGGACCATTATGAAACACTTTCTTAGCATTGTTTACATCCAAAATATAGAAAAGAAAAATACCTTTGGTGGGGAAATGGACCTAGATACAATGTCAATTATAATACTCATATTAACCACTTACTAGGGCATAAATCACCACCTTAGGGGGTATTTTCCCAACAAAATATCCTATCAAGGAACCTTGTTGAAACTACTTATAAAGATGATCAAATCAAACATCATTTATTTCAATATGAGGGATATGAGGTTCAAGTTTAGGAATTGTATCCAAGTGTTAACACCTTCAACACAAACTTGGGGAGTTCTTCATAGGAACCATTGTTTCCCATAGCATTAGTCCTTTAGACAACACGATAACATTTTGAGGGCGAGGAAAGGCCACAAGACCCCTCCACTTATGTTTAAGAGTCACAACGTAAATAGCAAAGTGGGATAAGATCAATTTGACAACACTAACAATTACCCACGTGTTGGAAGATCTTAAGACCATCCAATCACTCAATGTCAAAAAAAAACTAGCCCCCAAATTGCAACATTATATCTTTCATTAATATAATTTATTTAATATTTATTCTCCATTCTTCTCCAATAATTATAAGAATAATTAACTAATGGGTGCTTTTCAAATGATATCTTCAAAAAACAAAGTCTTATTTTGTTTTTTATCTTCTTTCCCAAAATTCTATAAAAAATTGAAACAATTAAGATTTCATTATAAAACTTAGGAAGAATGAATAATATATTCAAAATATTATAAATGTAAAATAAAAATAAAAAATCCATTTTTTAAATTTATATTTAATATCTTAAATAATGATACTCAAAATTAAAATCTCTTATTTATAATAAAAAATCAAATACATTGTATTTAACATATTAAGATTATTTCTTAATAACTATGATCATGACTAAATGAAATGAACACACAAATGCAAGGACTAATAAAATGAATTATATATATATATTAAACTTTAAAAGCTTTTACCCATAGATATAATATCCTCCAACTTTTTACTAAAACTTAACTAGGCACTCAATATCCTCCAAAATTAAAATCTCTTATTTTATGATAAAAAATTAAATTTATATAAAACATTAACAAAATATTACTTTACTAGGTCTTCATCCTACCATTAAGGTTATATATTTTAGTTTTAAATTTTAGTTTTAAATTTTAGTTTTAAATTTTAATTTAATATGACCTTTAATTATAGTTTTAAATTCTTTATTTATAATTATGTAATAAAATAATTTTCTAAATTACATTTTAAAATGGTGTAATATAAAAAATTTAAATATTGGGTTTGTATAACAATTATCTAAATTAAAATATCTCTTAATTATATTCATAAACTTTACTTTGTTAGAAAATTTATTTAATATTTATTTATATTTAACATTAATAATAAAATTTATTTATTTTATTTTTAAAAACAATAATAACGTTTCTTTAAACATAAATATTATATTTTATAATTAATATTTTAAAATTAATTAATATTTTAAACAATTAATATTTTTGGGCCACCATCCTGATCTCAGCCAACCTGATGCCGCCAAGGGAGTTTGAAAAGACAATAATAATCTCAAGATTAGATCCCACCACTTCTAGTACTAACTGAAATTATGTGATGGTTTCAACCAGCATGAGACATGCCATCTAAAACTGACTATAACTTCCTTGGATTGCTTTCAGCAAGGAGATAAATGATTTGTTATCCACTGCTTTTATGATTTAGAGGGCGGTGTGCTTATCCCCTCGCTGTAGACTACATTATAAAGGGCTGTTAGCTTAAACATGGAATAACTTGATCGAAACAGGTTTAAATGAGTTGAGGTTTTTATGTTTCAACTAGGAAGTTGATGATTATGTTAAGATTAAGAATGAGGATAATAGAGGAGCTTGCAAATATAATGATAAAGATTTATTAAGAATCTTAAATCTCTTCATGATAGAAACTAAAGAACTAATGATTACCCATGTGCAAACATAAATAAAGGTATTTATATTTAACCTTTTATATTGTGTCAATATTGTTACTAATATAAAGTAAAAATAATAATCATTACCCTATTCCCTAAAATAAAATACCATGTAAATATTGGGTAGGATATAATTTCACACTTTAAACATCCATGGATATTAAATTATTATTACATTTTTATATCAATAATTATTCATTCCTTCATCAATAAATTTAATAAATAATTATTAAAATATATTAACAAATTAAATTTAAATACTTCACTCACCCTATTTACAACATTAATAGATAATATTATCCATACCACACTATCACCTATTTACAACTTAAATAAAAAATATAATCTTTATATTTTTAGAACAAAGTCTATTTATCTCTACATCAATAAATTTAATAAATAATTATTAAAATAAATTTAAACCCCTTACCCACTCCATTTACAAGCATGTGCTTCTATATTTAAATTTTGATTTTATGTATTAACGACTATCTAACTTAACCTATAAGTGACAAGTTACATTGTCACAAAATCCCATGACTAGGTTCACATTAGTTCATTAGTAGAAATCAGAGGAGAAAAAGAGAACATAAAAAACCATTACAACACCATCAACATGGCCCAGGCTCTGAGCCTTAGAGTGCTCGAAGTTCCCGATGTTGATAAGAATACTCGCATCGCTGTTACGATCACCTGATCTGTGACATGTCGACCAGGCTAGGCATGAAGGTTTTATCCAAGGGAATGATGGGTTCTCTGCACGGCTCAAGTTATCGGCGGTTTCCTTGAAATCACGAGACATGAACCTGGGTGGCAAGGATGGTGAGAATCCGACCATACAAAAGTCTATTGCCCGTTTGATTCTTTCCAAGATAGGTATGGAATGCCATTAAGCATTGTTACTGGAGTCCTCGCATCCTGTGAGAACCTGGGGGTATTTCAAGAAAGTGATTAACATCATACCACGGAAGGCCTCAGAGGGAGAGATCTGCAGTCTCGCCTATCAATTCATTATGCATCTATCAATTTAACTATAGCATGTCACTTCACCCGGGTCGAGGATGAAGAAGCATCCATTCTATAACAAATGGGCACGGATATGGACCTACAATATGTGCATACCCGTGCCAATGGAACTCCAATATGTGCTTGAGATTCCGTAGCCATGGTGCACTAAAGGGGAGGTGGAGTCTAAGCGAGGGGAATAGATTAGGCGAACTCGAGCTAGTACGCATGCTTTACAAGCCGGTGATTGTTGCTTCTTCGGCCTTATCCCGGGAAACAGATTTCATTTTAGTTACCATTTTCTGTCTATGTTGGTTGGGTATAAAGCTTCTTGCTATCAACACAGAGCGATCATGCTCACTTTAGAGGGTTTCAAAATTTGGATATTGCTTGTATCAAGAAGTTTTATTGATGGCATTGAGGGATGGAGTTGATGGGTAGCTGGATGAAAGAGAATCATCTCATCTTCGACAGGCCCACTTCGAGGTATGTTCCTTACATTCCGAATTTAATTTTCTTTATCTTGTGTGCCTGATTTATCTTCTCTGCTTTCGTATCATTTTGCTCCGGCCATGGTCAATAAGTTTTAACCGGTATATATGAATAATGGAAATCTTAGGATTATATGCAGAGTACTGTGTATATTGTGTGCTTTACAAGCCGATGCTTGTTGATTCTTCGGTCCTTTTTCATTGTAGTTACCATTTTCTGTTTATGTTGGTTGGTCATAAAGTTTCTTGCTATCAAGAAAGATCGATCATGCTCACATTAAGAGGGTTTGACAGTTTGCATACTGCATGTATTAAGAAGTTTTATCAATGATATGGACCAATAACCAATGGATCTCTAATATGTTACGTTCTTGAGATTCAGTACCGATGACGCGCCGAAGGGAAGGTGGAGTCCAAGTGGGGTGAATAGTATGGGTGCTTTACAAGATGGTGCTTGCTGCTTCTTCAACCCTTGTCCCGAAATTAATTTTTAATTTAGTTACCATTTTCTGTCTTTGTTGGTTAGCTATTTGTTATGAAGACAGACGAGCATGCTCACGTTAAGACGGTTTGACAGATTGCATTTATCAAGAAGTTTTATCGATGCTATCAAGGGATGGAGTTTATCTATAAATGGACGAAAGAGTCATCTCATCCCTGACTGGCCCACCTCAGGTATGTTACTTATTTTCCCAACCTATTTTTATTTTTATCTCATATGCTTGATTTATTTTCTTTGTCATCTTATCATTCCGCTCCCATGGTTAATGAGTTTTTAAGGGGTATATTACAAGTAATGGATATATGTTGATATATATATGTTTGTTTCTTATTGTTAAAGTACAACTTTATGGAAAATATATAAGACTATGCATCTTTCTAGCATATGTAGTACTGTGTATATATACGATCTTTTAGTTTATGTACATTCACTCACGTTGTGTGGATATGTCAGTATGCGATCTATACATACAAATTTTATTTCGTTGATTTTTTTTGTGGATAGGTCAGTAATGGATTTTCAATATTTGATGTATTTATTTTAATGCATTAAAAAATAAGGTTTCTTTAATGTAATTACGCTTTTTTAAATGTACTTGGTATAGATACGATGTAGTGAGTATATCAAGTGCAAGTTTGCATATGGCCATTTGAAGTTATTAGTTAATAATTTAGAATATTTATTTTTGTGTGACAACTTTGTTTCCCAGACGTTTATTTATTATATGTTTTCATATGTAATTATCTACATAATAATTTCTTTTACACGTTTATATATTATATGTTTTTTATATGTAATTATCTACATAATAATTTGTTTTTAAAATATATAAAACATGCATTCTTTACATGTATGCTAAGAAAGAATTTGATCTTTTATACATGTATTTTTATGTTTTATCATAAATATGTTTAAACTTATTTAATAAATTTGTATTCTCATTATAGGTTATCACAAAGAAAGGGAAAACAAACATGAGTTGTATTCTATGTATTGAATATGTATTGAGTTTGGTTAATTTAAACTTCGGTTAGTAAAGGTTATTATTAGTGTTGGACACAATAGGTTAAGGTAGGATAGCATAGCCAAAGCAAGAAAACGGTAGGCTAGGCTAGGATACCCTAAATTAGGATAGGGGTAGGATAAACTAGTAATAGGCCTAATGTAAGGTTAGGTGGGGTGAGGTAACCTAACACATGATAGAGAATGGAAAAAAAATAAGCTTAAGATAGAATAAGTTAAGGGTTGGATAAACTAGTAATAGGCCTATTGTAAGGTTAGGTGGGGTAAGGTAACCTAAGAGATGATAAGGTATGGAAAAATTATAAGCTTAAGATAGAATAAGTTATTTTAGCTAAGATAGGATATAAATTAAATGGTAGTGTAAATTAAGGTAGAATACACGAGAAAATTAGGCTAGGGAAAATAGAGTAGGTTAGTTAGGACCAGCTTAGATCCAGCTTTACCCAGCTCTATCATGCGCCGAGAGGGATCAAATATTTCGAGGTGCAAACCTTTTTTTGGAGTGCAATTGTTGAAAGAAGAGAGACTAAAATGGGTAAAGCTAGATTTAAGCTTCTTTCATGTAATTTTATAATGTAAAAATTCGATTATAAAATATTCTACTGTAAAATTCAATTGCAAAAATAACTAAAAACATATACATCTGTGGATCATCTACAATATTAATGTTGCCGCAGATGCTAAAACAAAAACAAAATCCAGAAATTGCAGATGGATTCTGGTGCTCGCCATCAATCACAGAAATGGACTACGGGGGAGAATACATCAAATACTATAATAATATACTCATATCAGTTTCTATAATTCAATCATTTCTCATATGCATACTTGATATAGAAAGTTAAATTATACGCATTCGCATACCTGAGACAAATCTGTAATTGCTCT
>LPNX010145775.1:198368-211249 GCA_001517045.1 Pseudotsuga menziesii
GGGAGAGGGAGAAACAGGAGAGGGAGGGAGGGATCAATGGAGGTAGATGGAGGGGGATAGGGAGAGGGAGAGAGGGGGAGGGAGAGGAAGAGGGAGAGGAAGAGGGATAGGAAGAGTGTTATCTCCTAAATAAAATTTTCAATAAGTTCACTCAGAACAATTTATTTTTTTTATCAGTGATGAAGGTTTCAGGTCATATTATGAAAGATATTGGGATGACTAACAAGGTTGGGATATCTGATGTTCTATTTTTTAAGAAAATTTGAAATTTTTAGCTTTCGGTGGCTTATGTGAGTTTTTCAACAACTCATTAGCCACAAAAAAGCTCACCTTTCAGCAGCTAACAGTTTAGCGCAGGACCATGATTATCCATCAAAAGCTCGCTCATTACGTTATTGGTTAAAATTATGGTAAAAGGCCTTTCGGTGGCTTAGGCGAGCTTTCCAATAGCTCATTAGCCACCGAAAATCTTTGGTTTCGGTAACTTAATGAGGGTTTTTCGAAGGACGTTGACCACCGAAAGCAAATGAAATACGTTGGGGAAAAGTTTAGTTTCAGTGGCTTAGGCGAAAGTGTTGGTGGTTCATTAGCCATCTTAAGCCTAGATTTCGGCAGCTAACAAACAAAACCCTGGATACTCATAACCACCGAAAGCAAATGAGATACGTTGTGGAAGAAAGAATGTTTTGGTGGCTTGGGTGAATGTGTTGGAATTTCATTAGCCACCGAAAACCTAGCTTTTGGCAGCTATCGAACTAAACCCTAAATTCTCTTAACCACCAAAAAGGACGAAAAGTGAAAATGATTGTCTGCATGAGGCCTGTCATAATTTAGCATGATCAACCACATAAAAGGTCAAGAATTGCAGTAAAGCATGAGATGATTACTAAAAAGTCATTATTGATCTCAAAAGACTAATGGAAATCTAAACCCTATCCTTCCATAGGGTTTGAATTTAAATTTTGCAAGTGCAAGGAGGAGGACCCACTCAAAAAACTCAAAACACAGGTTTCTGTGGCTAAGCGTGGTTTCAAAACGGTCTCTAAGCCACTGAAAGCATACTTTTGGCAGCTAAGACTGAAATTTCAAGGCGCTCTAAGCCACCGAAATTAGCGTTTTACTATGAAAAGGCATCATTTTAAAACGGTGATTCTAAGCAACTGGAGAATCATTTTACAAACCGCTGAGATTTTTTTGTTTCTAAAATGTCAGAGAACAATAGCCTCTCTTAGTTTTCCTACAAGTATTTCAGATTGGGAATATAGAATCCATCTCTCAGCCCTAATTTTTGGATCTTAGAATTTCCCTATTTTACACGTGTTTTTGAAATACAAGTATCTGCAAAATGGAAACGAATTTCAAAAACCTGAGAGAGGTGTTTTCTCACAACAAACCAATATACAAAAACCTCTTTCATTTTATACACAGGTGTCAAATATTTGGAGGAAAAAATGCATCTCTCAGCCCTAGTTTTCAGCAGTTTGGCCAAATTTTTAGGGCAAAAGTTGACCTAACAGTTCAGGTTACAGCAGAAAAATGAAGAGTTGACTTCAGCAACACCTGGGCAAGAACAGGCTGATTAGGATTCTAAGGCTGTAGGTGAATAATTCCATACCAAACCCTAGCACTAACTTTTCACTAGAACCCCTAGCCTTCAAAATCCAAAATCAATCCAGGCTGTTGCTGATCCTCCAAACGTTGAGCAAGCTGAAGAAAGGTCGGAAGGTAAGCAACAAAACTGAAAAATGTAATTTGGGAGTTTGCCTAAAAAAATTGCAAAAACAGGGCTTTTGGTGGCTTAGGCAGACACTGAAGCGGTTCATTAGCCACCGAAAGCAGTGCTTTGGGCAACTAACAGACCGGAAATTTTGACTCCTTAACCACCGAAAGCAGAAAGAGGTGCAGAAAGTAATTTTTGCATAAAATACTATTTTTGGTAAATATACCTAGCTCAAGGATGAAGTGTAAAAGTTGAAATTTGCTGAAGTACACCATCAAAGGAGGTCTGTTCCAGTTTTGGGGATACATCAAAGAGGAGAGGGTCACAAAACCCTACCTATTTTAACCAACAGTGGCTCATCCATCAGAAGACCAGTTACAGCTTTCCTCCAGTACTCACTACAATCATCAAAAGGTTTAAAGAGTGAACAAGTGTTAGAGTTAGTTAAACTAGTAGTTAAATTAGGGTTTCTGACCTAATTTTGCAAAAACATTAATTTTATCTATTTTTAGTAAAACAGTTTCAATTTTTCAGGAATCTGAGTATTTGTGTAAAGGCTATAAATCCTAAGCCTTACGTGATAGAAAAGGTTCGACTTCGGGGACCTATAGAACATTACTACGATCAAGCTTCTCATAATGCTCATGACCTAATATAAGCTCTTTTGTTGTCATATGTTTAGCTTCCATTTCTTGTATGTTCTATCTTATGCTTGAATGTGTTATTCAGGTTTATTCATGTTAATTGATGTCTAATAGCTATCATCCTATTGACATATTGATGATTTGAATTATAAGTACTTTCCTTGTTATGATTAGCCATTTATATATACCTGTTTTATGTATGAATCTTCCAGCATGATAAGTTCTCCATCTCTGCGCCATAATATCAAACCTCTAAACAGTGGTAGTTAGAAGCCTTATCCATAATTGAGTTTCATGCATGTCTTGAGAGTGTGAGGTCCTATAGGTCACCTGACTTGATCCACGTAGAAAACCATAAAAACATTTAAGTTACCAGGCATCCTCGAGCAGCAACCTAGAGGAGTTTCCTGAAGTGATAACAAATTGGCACCGTTGCCAGGGAGAGGAGACTGAAGCTCAGCTTCCTTGGAAGATGACATAGATCCTGCTTTGATGATAGACAAAGTTTGGACACTATTATGGTTGTAATCATCTATATGGTGACTCCATTGGAATAAGGTGGCTTCAAGAAGACCAAGTACTAGAGAAAACCCTAAAGGGACACCAGTAACACCTGTTGCAGACCCAGAGAAGATCATCAGAAGAGGAAGAGATCTACAAAGGAAAACTTCCAGAGCAGCAAGGATATCTAGATCAGATTTGTTGGTAGAGGGAGAAGAAAACCTAGCCCTGCTACTAGGGAAGATTTACAAAGACTTCTATTTCCTTGATCCATCTGAAATTAATAAATATCCACTAGGGAGGACTCAGTTGATAAAAGATGAAGAGGCTGAATTCAAAATCCATGTACCAGTTCATTAGTTTACTTTATGAACTGCTGTTATTTTTTTATCAGCTCTTTTATACTTTTCCCTTCACATGTTAAAAGAATTATCCTATGTTTTATATATTCTGAAGATTATCAGCCATCTTTTATAAATCCATCTGTAGAAGAATATTTGCAGCCTACTTGTATTGTAGAAGGTGAATCGGTATTTGTGCCATAGCTCATTTATAAAAATGACCTATATATCCAAATTCCTTCTAAATCTGATCAGCCATGTAACCTTGAAGAAACCAAAACTGATTCAAAACCTATGCAAAGCTCAACACTCGTTTCCATAACCTTTGAACCTTGTCAGTAGATTGTTATCCCTCATGATCAACCCACAGCCTTTCAAATCAAAATCAGGATGAAGATGTTTAAGACATTAAAAATTCCCTCTTGTCTTCATCCTTATCCTCTTAACTGTTATGAATATCTCTCTTGGTTTTCTAGAGAGAATCAAGCTTCAGCTAAAAGGCACTTGGAATCTTTCAAAGATTTTATTGATCATTTTCAGATTGTTCATGAGGATGTAATCATGAGATTTTTCTCTAAATCGTTGATTAGAGATGTTGCTATATGGTTCAATAGTTTAAGAGTTGACTCCATTGGCTCTTGGATAGAATTCACTGATGCCTTTTTGAAGCATTGGGGTGAGAACAAATCTCTTGATTTGTATTTCGCTGATTTCTATGCTTTGAAGAGAGAGGAAGACGAAACTTTGCCTATCTTCAATTGAAGATTCTACAACACTTATCATGATATTCCTTTGGAGATCCGACCCACAGAGATACCTACCATGATATATTATGTGATGGGACTACATTCAAAACTTGCCCTTCTTCTGCTAGAAAGGAAATCTTCATCATTAAGCATTCTGTTTGAAGATGCTTTAGAGGTGGAGGAAAACATTTGTGCTTCAAGGAGAATCCCAGAGCAGTTTTATTTTGAAAACCATCGTCTACCTGAGACAGATAAACATCAGTATGATTTAGATTTTGAACAGGAAGATTATGAGTCTGAAGCAAATTCAGAACAGAAGCAAGCATGTGAGCTCCTTTCATATTTAGAATCAGATTCTTCAGTGTTTTAAAAGTACTCTCAATATAGGTATGAATCTAGATTTTATGATCAGTTTGCAAACCAGGATGAACCTATGATAACTGATGATTGTATAGGCAATTATATGTTTTCAACTGATTTTTATTCATATGATGTAAACCTTGTTTTATCATTTGATTGTGAGCACTATTCTCAAAAGGAAATTTTAATGATTGATGATCAAGATCTGATCATAAAAGAACAAGAAGGTTCAGATCAGCTGTTGAGCTTACATTTTGATCCGACAAAGGTTGAGTAGTCCACATTCAACATTGACATCAATGAAAGAAAATATCAGCAGCATAAAAAGGTATTTGCTATTGGCTTTTATGACCATGTTGCTGACTATCTGGAACTTATGAGTAGCATAGATATCAAAATATTTTTGTCAAATGATAGTTGGTTCTGTCACCCTTTGAAACTACATTGCTGCATGCTAGGGTTTCATTTATTTTTGGGGTCAAGATCAAGGATAAGTTCAGCAGATCAGATTCTGACATGGCTTCATTGGAAGCGTGATGTCACTTGATAAGAAGACTTTACTGATTAGAATCAGGAATAGGAATAGGTAGGAAAATAAGCTCTTAATATGAGCATCTAGATCATTTTTAGTTGTTTTCATGAATAAGCAAAGCGGGCTACAAGCAAGTTGCAGCAAATCAGTTATAAAAGAAAAATGACTCCATGCCCAATAGAACACTAGAAGATAGCTTTAATTATTCTTTTTCAGGAAAGGAATTTTGGTCTGGGGTTCTTGGGACCTCACAGGGAGGTTGCCATCCCCGAGTAGGAGCCAGGTGTTATCTCCTAAATAAAATTTTCAGTAAGTTCACTCAGAACAATTTATTTTTTGATCAGTGATGAAGGTTTCAGGTCATATTATGAAAGATATTGGGATGACCAATAAGGTTGGGATATCTGATGTTCTGTTTTTTAAGAAAATTTGAAAGTTTTAGCTTTCGGTGGCTTAGGCTGGTTTTTCAACAACACATTAGCCACCGAAAATCTCACCTTTCGGTAGCTTATAGTTTAACGAAGCACCAAGATTATACACCAAAAGCTCACTCATTAAGTTATTGGTTAAAATTTTGGTAAAAGGACTTTCGGTGGCTTAGGAGAGCTTTCCAATAGCTCATTAGCCACCGAAAAGATTTGGTTTTGGCAGCTTAATGAGGGTTTTCCAGAGGACATTGACCACCGAAAGAGAATGAAATACGTTGGGGAAAAATTCAGTTTTGGTGGCTTAGGAGAAAGTGTTGGTGGTTCATTAGCCACCAAAAGCCTAGCTTTCGACATCTAACAAACAAAACCCTAGATACTCGTAACCACCGAAAGCAAATGAGATACGTTATGGAAGAAAGAACATTTCGGTGGCTTGGGAGAACGTGTTGGCATTTCATTAGCCACCAAAAACCCAACTTTCGACAGCTATCAAACTAAACCCCAAAGTCTCTTAACCACAGAAAAGGATGAAAAGTGAAAACGGTTGTCTGCATGAGGCCTGTCATAATTTAGCATGATCAACCACCTAAAAGGTTAGGGAATTGCAGTAAAGCATGATTTTATGGCTAAGAAGTCATTATTGATCTCAAAAGACTGATGGAAATATAAACCCTGTCCTTCCCTAGGGTTTGAATTTAAATTTTGCAGGTGCAGGGAGGAGGACCCACTCAAAAAACTCAAAACACAGGTTTTTGTGACTAAGCATGCTTTCAAAATGGTCTCTAAGCCACCGAAAGCAGACTTTTGACAGCTAAGACCGAAATTTTAGGGCGCTCTAAGCCACTGAAATTGGTGTTTTACTATGAAAAGGCATCATTGTAAAAAGGTGATTTTTGAGCAACTGGAGAATCATTTTGCAAAACGATAATAGGTTTTTGTTCCTAACATGTCAAAGAACAATAACCTCTCTCATTTTTCCTAGAGGTATTTCATATTCAGAGAATAGAATCCATCTCTGAGCCCTAATTTTCGGATCTCAAAATTCCCTATTTTACACGTTTTTTGAAATACAAATATCTAGAAAATGGAAACGAATTTCAAAAACCTGAGAGAGGTTTTTTCTCAAAACAAACCAATATAAAAAAAACTCTTTCAATTTATACACAGGTGTCACATATTTGGGTAACAAAATGCATCTCTGAGCCCTATTTTTCAGTAGTTTGGCCAAATTTTTAGGGCAAAAGTTGACCTAACAAGGCAGGTTACAGCAGAAAAATGAAGAGTTTACTTCACCAACACCTAGGAAAGAACAGGGTTATCAGGATTCTGAGGCTACAGGTGAATAATTCCAAACCAAACCCCAGCACCAATTTTTCACTAGAAACCCTAGCTGAAGCAGCGGTAAGCCTTCAAAATCCAAAATCAATCTAGGTTGTTGCTGATCCTTCAAATGTTCAGCAAGCTGAAGAAAGGTCGAAAGGTAAGCAACAAAACTAAAAAAAATGTAATTTGGGAGGTTTCCTAAAAAATTTGCAAAAACAAAGCTTTCGGTGGCTTAGGTGGATGGTGAAGTGGTTCATTAGCCACCGAAAGCAGAGCTTTCAGCAGCTAACAGACCCAAAATTTTGACTCCTTAACCACCTGTTGCAGGTGCAACTATTTCCCAAAATTCAAAAAAAATTTGGACCCTCCTTTAATTCGTTTTGCACAGTGTTGGTTTTGCTTGATGTTGAATAAAGATTACTTTTATGAGGGAAGTGTTTTAATGTTGGAATTAATTTTGCCACACCATCGGAAGTATTTTGGATTTTTGAGTCGGGAGTCTAGTCGCCTGTGAATCCGCCATTACGGAAAAGAACCGGACATCAA
This sequence comes from Pseudotsuga menziesii, assembly GCA_001517045.1. Taxonomy (NCBI): domain Eukaryota; kingdom Viridiplantae; phylum Streptophyta; class Pinopsida; order Pinales; family Pinaceae; genus Pseudotsuga; species Pseudotsuga menziesii. Next base: position 205,510 of record LPNX010145775.1, read on the forward strand.
GTCTGAAGTCAAGTGTATTTGGTCTCCAATGTTTTTGTCTTTATCGGCGCTTGTTTTGAAATCCCGTCGGAACCATTGTCTATACGTCTTCCACTATTGCGGAAGGGGTTCTGCGAAGCGGTCCAATAGTTGTTTCATCCTTTTCTGACCCCCGCCGTCTTGTCTCCCCGGTCCTTGGTTTTTTCTAACTTTCGTTGTTGCGGCTCTAGAAGGAACTGTGCTTCGATAGTTTGACTTATTTGTTCCGCTTGCTCAATCTTATCTCTTGATTCATGTTTATTTTTTGACTCTGATTTTGTTGGTCTGCGGAACTCGTTTCTTTTACGGGTTCGTCGTTGCGGCTCTTTAATCATCTTTTGACCCGAAGCCCTGGTCTCGTGAACTCCAATGCGAGTTTGTTTTTTCCCGCCAACGCCATTGCAGGCGCTCCGCCATTTTTTTCATTCGTCGTTGCGGAGGAGATAGTGACTTGGTCACCGATCCCATAGCCTTTTGTCACCCGATGATTTTAATTTTCCCACCGATTATGTTGACCGTTTATTTTTTATTGTTATTTTGGATTTTCTCCGTGCTGTCGTTTTCACTCGAGCCGACCAAGAATTTCATTTTCGGTACCTTCACTCCTAGGTGGCTCCGCTGTGGAAGTTACGATTTTTCTCCACCAGTCGCGCAGCAGTGCCAGGTAGGCCCTTATGCCTGTATCCCCGTTCCGTTCAATTGTTCAAACTATTTTGTTGTCTCCGTGGTTGGTGGTTACTTGGTTTTTTCCATCCTGGCATGTATTTATTGGAGGTAAATGGTATGGCTGTCAATTGGGGGGGTGTTTGTGGTTTTGCTTGATGTTTTCTCTCGCGGCCATTATGGTTTTGCAGCCTGCACTTGATTACTGGGGAAACCGGTGCAGATGGCCATTACGCTGTCCGCACCAGTTTCCCCCAGTTTGTGTTTGGCCATCCGGGGAGGGATTTCATGGCTTTTTTATGAGATGTCGCATTTGTTTCCACTATATCATCGCCCTCGATTTTATGAACCAGGGTCACAGTGGTGAATTTTTTTCATTCGAAGCCGAACCTCGAACCGGTCTAGGTTAGAATTGCATTACCCAGTCAGACCGTGAAGTGAGAATTTACAACAAGTAGCTTCCTCTTGTCTTCTAGTGTGCTATCACTTGCAGCGTCTTCACTTGAGCTAGTTTTAGTTTAGGTGCCTTTTTTTCTTTCGCGGAGTGTGTAGGTCATAGCGCCGAGAGGGGGTTTTGGGACTGTGTTCATGTTGACGAGAGGAGGAAGTTATTCATCGTCCTTGGAAGGCTGTGATTTTCTAAATCCACAAATTGTTGGGCGTAAGCTGGTTTTAGTTTTTGGTCAAGAGCATTTGGTTTTGGACATTGTTCGCTTATTTTTCATAGCTGCACTCATGTTTAGCATAGATGAGGTAAAACGCTTATATTGTTGTCTTTATCTTTGAATGTTATCTGGAAATGACCCAACAGAACCTAAAAGAAATTCTTGTATATGACAGGGAAATTCCTCAGAATTCGAGATGTCTAAACGTCAAAAGAAGAAGGCTCCCGTAGTTGAAGCAGAACCCGAAGTTGAAATCGTTACCAGAGTCAAATACACCTATGAGGACACCAAATGCATAGTTGGTGTGGAACCAGAATATCAATGGGGATAAATTTACAGATTAATTACGTGCCAAGAAGTACCTGACATAGGTTTTGAAGAAGAAACCATCTATGCCAACATAGAGAGATCTTCCTTGATGAAAATTTCTACTAGACCTGAGATTTTTCCATGCTCAGAGGTGATTGGGTGGATTCTACCCAGGGTAGATGTAACCACCATGATTTTGGAAAATGTTTCTAAATAGGGTTATGCTGCTTATAGCCCTAGGTATGTGGCACTAGCCTACCACTTACCAGAATCACAGGTGTACTTAACTGAGGACTAGCCGAAGGCAATCAGGATGGACCTAGTTGAGACACTGAAGAGGATGTTCATGCCTGGAAAGAACTTTAGAACTAGGCTGACCGGAGAATATGACACTACAAGTCTAAGAACCCCTTACAGGTTCATTGCCCTAATGCTGAATAGGATTTTTGGGAGGGCCCACAGTAAAAGCTTCAAATTGGAGTGGGTGCCTATCATTTTCTATGTTGCAACACAGGGGACAGTTTTCAACTGGGCAAACATTGTGTCCAACAGCCTTTCAGCCTGCATTGCATCAGCATTAGGAGGGGTGTCTCAGAAGAGATCAGAGTTCTACATGAGCTCTATACTGATTGATTGCATACTATGCAACCAAACCTTCCCTAATTTGAGGTGCATCTAGGATCGGGAAAGAACACCAGTCTACTCAGCATACAAGCCACTATGGGCCCAGAAATACCACAGTCACTATAGGGAAGTGTGTGAACACTTCATTATGCCACTATATACATTGATCTTCCTAAAGGAGTGCAACTGTATGTCAGAGGAAGCATTTCAGGTGATTGAGGAATATGCAAACTATTACTTAACTGAGGATGGATTATATTTCAGGATGTTTGGATGCTCCAGAGCACCCTCACTACTGCCTAAGTATGCCACTGACTATGTAGTCCACAAAGAGGCAGTTAGACAAGTATTTTTAGATGGCATAGGGAGCTTTCTGTTTGAACATAAGAAAGCTGCTTACCCTCCTTTGCCATTCAGATTAGGAATACACAAGTTTACTAGGGTGAATAAAGCTGACGAATTCGTGGAAGAGTTGGGGAAATTCCATTTTGGGGAAATGCGTTTCCAAAGGAATGATTCCCGGAATAAGGTGGCAAAGCACTGCAAAGAGGCAAATGTACATTTTGAATACACCAGCCACTGGGATAGATAGGAATCCATCTTCTGCAGTGCACAAAATATGATAGCCTTAAGAAGAAGGTTTAAGAATAAAATCACCACCAAAGGCGGAAAAGGACAAGATGAACAAACAAAGGCAGAGGAGGAAGAAACTAGAAAATGAAATGAAGATGCTAGGAGACTAGCACAAGAGGCCGAAGGCTGGCTCAAAGGAGAAGAGGAAGAAAAGAGAAGAGGTGCACAAGAAGCAACTAGAAAGGCGGAAGAAACTGCCAAGAGCGAGGAAGAAGAAAAGAAAAGAAAGATGGATGAGGAGCTGAAGAAGCAAGGAGCAGAAAGGCTAAAGCTAACAGGGACAGTGACAGAGCAATCAGCTCCTGATCCTATAGATAGTCAGGCTCAGGACTTGGGGAACCCTGATATTCAAGATCCTGAGGCAGTTGCTACCAGCACAATAGGACAGGCTGTGAGCCCCACCCTTAGGCTAATTCCTTTTGAGCAAAAAAAAGGGGAGGAAGTAGTGGACTTCAACACTATCTTTTATGATAAGGAAAAGAAAATAATAGTGAAGAGGACAGAGAGAAAGGTCAAGACTAGGGGGCAGTCCGGTAAAATGATAAATGATACAACTATCGTATACGGGACAGATAAACACCCGGGTTCACTATCAAAGCGGGGGCTGCATTGATCCATGCTTCTGAGGACAATGTAGATAAAATAATGACTGATCTTGAGCAGTCAAAGAAGTCCTCTTCCCAGCTCAAAGATACCCTGAGAAAGGAAAGGGAGGAGAATAATAGGTCAAAGAGAAAGTTTTAAGACATACAACGAGAAATAAAGTCTTCGAAAGCTGAGCTTCAGGTCCTCCAAGTAGAGAAGAAATCTATGGAGACCGCCCAAGAATTTCTAGAGAAAGTGCAGCAGGAATATCAAGAGTTGAGGGCAAAAAAGGAGTAGCTGATAGGTAGGATAGGGGAGTTGGAGTTGTAGAAGGATACCTTGGAGGAATATGAGAGGCGGTCTCAGGGGCAGAAGGGAGAACTTAAAGAGCAGATTACCTCATTGACAGCAACTTTGGAAGAGGCCAAGGAATAGCAGGTCAGTCTCCAACCTTTCAAAGAGCACATTCTGGCATAGAGANGGTAGAACTTAAAGAGCAGATTACCTCATTGACAGCAACTTTGGAAGAGGCCAAGGAATAGCAGGTCAGTCTCCAACCTTTCAAAGAGCACATTCTGGCATAGAGAAGCAAGATGCGCCAACTGCAGGTTTCCATAGAGGAAGAACGGTGCAAAGTCTTGCAGGTGGACAATCGGCTGGAAGAGATTTTGGAAACCTCTTCTTATTTTGTTGATAGATCGCAGGACATCCTAGAAGTTCTGATGGGAAGGATGGTGACATTGGAAGCGAATGAAGAAATTCCTGCAGAGTTACCCTTAAAAGATCAACAAGCCCTAAGGCAAGACTACGATTTACTGGAGTTTGCCATAAACACAGCTGAGGAATTCAAAAAGGTTGTCAAGAAGACAAAGGGGGCTTGTGCAGAATTCTTTAGGAGACTCTTGATCACTTATAATCACGGTCAGGTTGAGGCTGAATAGAAAATGGATACCTTTCCATACCACAGCCTGTTTTTGGCGATTTTGTAGAGAAGATATCAGGAAGATGAACAAAGGATACAGCATGTTAAAGCTTTAGATGAGAAGACCCTGAAGAATGAAGTAGATCATGCCGTGGTTAGTGTGCAGCTATTAGAAGACCAACTTCGCTTGAGCGCAACCAGAATAGAAGTCATAATAAATCAGGCTGCTAAGTTCGAAATAAATATTCATTTCCTAGAACCTTCGGAATTCGAAAGTATTGCCTCAGAGGCTTCAGCATGGAAGAATTTTTTGAATAGTCAAGCGAGACCCTCCTCATGAGCATTTTGTTCACTTTATTGTAATATTTTATAAATTTTATGAACACTTAATGAAAGTAAATTTTGGGAGGCGAAGAGTTGGGGGAGCCCAAGAGTCATTTCGTGGGCAGCCCAACAGTTTTGTTCTTTTGTATAAATATAGAAAATCTAGATGAGGAGAGGGACTTTTTCCCAGTTAGATTGGTGAAGACATATTGTAAGAAGAACTATTTCCTTTTGCAATAGATAATTACAGTTTGCCTGTCAGAGAAAGCTTGGTGGAATGTTCAAATGTTATTCTATGGATTTGTTGAAGAGGAACTATTTCGTTTTCAGCTTTTGTCCATTAACTGTGAGATCGTTCTAACTCTTTGAACCTAAGTTCTCATCTGAATGATCTATGGTTTATTTTATGAAAATTTCTACTATGAGTAATGAATGTTGTTCATAAGCAATTGGATATCTGGTTGTTAAATATCTTTAAATGTTCATGTGTTTTGAAATAAGTATCAACTATCTGTGATTTTTCATAATGCATGCATGAAATACATTACTCATAAATAAGTGACAATCTTGCTCCCTAGGGATAGGTTAGGTAGTTAGATTTAATTTCTTGTTGTGTGAGTGATTTAGATGCATGAGAGTCTAAGACGAGAGGTAAGAACCTACGCATCACATTGTGAATACTCCTTGCATTCTTAATCAATCTGCATCTTAGATAAGCACTTGCATATCATACTTAAAGTCAAAAGTACAAAATGTTGATGAAATTGTCATTGATGCCAACATGGGCTTGCAGTGGCCTTTGAGATGTCCTTGGACCTTTGTTGGGTCATGATGATGTGGTCATGAGGTCTTGGAGATGGCACACTTGGTTCAAGGGTTTGAATATGGACGGTTGTTGATGGTGTGGCTCAGGTGTGTGGAGTTTTTGATGAACAAGTCCTTGCTCATGATGCTTCTATTATTTGAAAGGTCACATAGATGAAGCCCTTACCCTTGA
>LPNX010145775.1:212095-239345 GCA_001517045.1 Pseudotsuga menziesii
GGATCGATTTTTGTTGCACTCAAAAATGTTTTTGATGATTCAGTGCTTGAGGGTTTCTTGGTTTCCTACTTAGAAAGGACTTTGAAAAACATCATATGAAGTTTCTCTTCAAAGCTATTGCTCAGCTTCCTGAGAACAGCGATAAAGATGGAGACTATTGGTGTGCTCTGAATTGCATATGAGACTAACAGTCTTGATATGCACAGCCTGAAGAGAGATATACACAGAGATTTGACTTGCAAGTGAGCTCGCTAGAACTCGTGGACTAAGGCAACTGGCTGAGGTGGACTGAGGAAAGATAACTAAGGAAACTTGGTGGTGACTAGCATAACAAATGTCTTGAAACTTGTTTTGGTTTTTGGGTGGTTTTTGTTTGTAGATCTGACTGAGGAAATTCAGAATACAACAGTCAAGCATACAAGAACAATCTGAATTTTTGATGTGACTGCTGATCTTCTACCATGCAACAGTTCAATTTTTGATGTGATCTGGTTCTCTTGATGACCTGCTGCCTTCATCCGAGCCATTTACAGTGACATCTTTGGGGTTGAACAATCCTGAATTTACTTCTGCACATATACACAGTCCTGGTGGTGACACTGTTGGAGGATTTTCCATAGTGCAAGCTTTGTAAACATTCCTGAATATGATAATGAAACCGAGCTATGTACATGGATGAGTTGGAACAATCCTTGTTCAGTGACTTCCACAGACGACATACTTAGCCTGAGTATGAATTTTGACATGCACAGATAAAGATCCAAAGGTTTTTTGTGTTTGGGGATGAACAATCCGAGTTTTGGTGTTGAATGATGGTTACTTAGGTATACATAGTCTGAAAAGTGAGGTTGAAATGCAAAATCAAGGTTAAGGTTTTTGCACTGTCTGAATGTTTGATGCAGCAGAAAATTGGTAGAGTTTTTGATGATATTTTACCATCATATAGACAAGGTATGTATGTATGCAACCAATAAATAAATAGTATATGTACAATTGTGTATACAGTGCATCTACAGTGATGTATATAGTACAATGTTGTGTGAAGTAAGTCCATGCATTCTTATGCACTCCTATACACTCGATGGTGTACACTCTATATGCATGCTACTCTATGATCATAATGTATGCTACTCTAGTACACATATACTCTTGATGGTGTAGTATGCCATGAAGATGTTGACACTACAGAATGATGGATGATGTAAATGAATAGTGATAATAATTTGACAGAGATGAGCAGTAGTTTGTGTAGTAGACAATGATGTAGTGTATGCATGAGTGTCTTGATTGTACATAGAAGACTTGACAGTCTCTCTTGGAGAAAAGTATATGCCTGAATGTGAGATACTTGACTGTGAAAGAGTAAGGATGGCATGTACATCTTCAGCTTGATAATAAACTAGTGAAGATTTTGATGATGATGACAGCTTGACATCTACAGCAGTAGTAACTATGATGTTCATAAACACCAAGTGTGATGAGATGAATGCTCAGTCAATGATGTGGTAGTACTTAGGAATTTACACAGTGTTGAAGGCAAGGTTGAGGACAGATTAATGACCAACAGAGATACTGAGCAGCAGTGACAAACAGAAGATCAGCAGACATGATGACTAACATTGATGAAGAAATTGACCAGGTAGTTTCCAGAGAATGACAAGCAAAGATTGACTAGAGATCTAAGAGCAGCAGTGAAGAGTGATGACCAAATATTAAGAAGTACTGACTAGAGGATAATTTGCAGCAGTAGATGGCCAGCAGTTGTAATGATAAACAGTGGTGATGTGATGTGTAGAGAAGATGAACAGCCTTGATGTGACAGAGATGTCATGTGTATGATGACAGTGAACCTTAATTGTAAATGCAAGCTTGACTTTCTTTTGAGGTTAGGATACCTCAAACCCTTCTTAGTAGGGTCTAAGAAAACCAAGCAGGGTCCTGGATCCAGAGTAGGTGCTCTATGTATTAGTAGGTGCTGATTTTGCCTAACGGTTGTAGCCGGACCAAAAATAATACAAAAAGATTACAAAATTATATTGTGTTGTGTTCTTTTGTGTTATGGTTCCTGATGATCTAAATGCTTACGATATGTGAATAATTTGTTTATGAAATGTTTATGTGATTGGTAGATTGATGAATTGGTAGTTATCTATGTCAAGCTAAGAAAAGGTATAAAATTGGCTTTACACTGATTCACCCCCCCTCTCATTATCTACACAAAAATATATACGATGGACCGGGTCGCAACCGATAAAAATTTCTATTTTTGTTACTTGAGCTACGGTAGCCGGACCGCAATCCGGATGGATTCCCTACACCAAACAGTCACGGGATAGTTGGGAACATTGACTGGGGAGAATCCCTTGTTGTTGTTGCCTGTGAATTTCCAGGCCTCAACAGTTTATGGCGCTAGAAGGAGGGCCGCTAGTGCATGGCTGGCTGAGGAAACCTGTTTTCTCGAAATAACCCCACCAGTGATAATTTTGAAAGCAGTTTGTTTCCCAATCCAATTCCTGAACAAGAGAATAGAGAGCATTTGTATTATGTGGACAACGAAGTAGTGAATGATATGAGAAGACACACTAGGGAATATGTGAAGAATATTGGAGGATTACCAATTATTCCTAACTTTCCCAGAAGAGAATATAAAAGGAGAGACTGCCCTATATTGGAAGACTCAGTGTTGGTTGGAGATTTAGAAGAACTTGTAGAAACAGCCTTACAAGAGGTGGTTCAGCCTTAAAATCAAGTGGGCCCAAATACACCTTACTATTCACCTGTTCACACTCATGTTCACTCACCACCTCACTCTCCACCCAAACTCATGGCAAGCATAAATGCAAATTAGCCACCCAACCCACCGAATCCACCACCTGCTTGGAAAGCCAGGTCACCTTTAAACCTAACGCCTCCATTGCACGACTTGCCTCAAGCCTTTGAGAAGATGCTACCTAAGTTTGATCCAAATGAGAAGATGCTAGTAGATGACCATTTACAAAGTTTTTATTTGGTAGTAGAAGGATTAAGGGCTGGGGAGCATGAGGATGTATTTTGTAGACTTTTTCCACATACTCTTAAAGGAGCTGCAGCATCATGGTATTTCGGTTTGCCTGCAAACTCTATCCCAGATTGGGATACTTTTGAAAGGATTTTTAGAAGTATGCGACCCAAAAAACTCATGCAGCTCTCATGAAAGGTTTGGGTGCTTTAAAAAAAGAAAGGAATGAGAAAGTACACAATTTCACTCAAATATTTTCTACTTACCTCAAGAACTTCTCTGCAACTAATAAGCCTTCTGATAAAGTTCTGATTGAGTATTATGCCTCAGCTTTAGGTCTGGATTTGGATATGTTCGCAAAATCTCAAGTTAAGTCTACGTTGGCTGAGACTTATGAAGAAGAAAAAAGAGTAGAGGCTGAAAAGGAAAGTATAGAATATTATCCTGAGCAATCTGGAGAAAAAACGTCTGAGAAAAGAACCTTATTGCTGTCTAAACCTAAAGAGGGGAAATCAAATGATTTTGAGGTAATGTTAAAGATGATGAAAAATATTTCCAACAGAATAATAGATTTGGAGAAGGAAAAAGAAGCTCAGAAAGCTTATAAGCCTTATTACAAAAAAAGGGAAGATAACAACCAATGCAAGACCCCTCCACATGGTTCAGCATCAATGAATCTGACAGAGGTAGGCAAGGATAATTTCTGCACTTTCCACCAACAACCTCATTCTGAAAATAATATCCTCAATGGTTAAATTCAATGACATTGGTAATGAATCAGCTCTTGGACTCTAAATTGACTGAGGACAGTGATGAAGACAAATTAGGTAATAAGACCATAGAAAAACAAGAAAATGATACCATGTTTTTATGGGATTGCGTCTCGCTATTTGACATAGAGAAAAGTACTCTTAAACCTGAGAATATACCAACGAAAACAAAAGACATGAATTTGGTAAATAAAGACAATGCAATAATCTCAAAAATCAAGAAGTTGCAAGAGAATGTCAGAAAACAGCCAAAGAACAATGTTGAAGACAAAGTACCTGAAATTACCATTGTCAGCCAAGATACAGAGAAAATCAATAAGCCCGATAAGCCTATGGAAGAACGGGTAGAGGTTAACAAAGAAAATACTAAAAAACCTAAAGAGCCGGAGGAATAGACACCCACTGAAAATCAACCTGTGGAGGAAGATGTCGAATCAATTGGGGAAGAGAAAGCTAGAACCCCACCTTTCCTTTTGACTCTAGAAGTCTTGAACCATAAGGTACATAATTGTTTGATAGACTCTGGATCATCGGTGAATGTTATGCCACTCGTAGTTTGCAAGAAAATTAATGGGAAACCAAAACCTACTACCTGGGAAGTCATTCAACTAGACAAAACTAGTGTCAAAGTAGTGGGGGAAATGAAGAATGTTCTCATTCGTTTATCTGCAAATAACAAGATATGTCAATTTATTGATATTATGGTGGGTGACATACTGGATGGATATGGAATTATTCTAAACAGAGACTGGTCCGTAAGGTTAAAGGGGTATTTTGCTTCAGATTGGTCTCATTTATGGTTACCTCATAAGGGGATCCCAAATCAGATCAAAATTTTAAGAGAACCTTACATGAAACACACTATCACTAAGTTGGGGGAAGGAAATGAATCTGCTAATTATGTCCTGGGGAATTATCTAACGGAGCTTGAACTAAGATATCATGCATCAGAAGAAGCCAGCAATATGACTGACACTCAGCCTGGTCTCCTTCAATTTTCACAGGCTGGTGGGAGTGATTGTAGATCAGAAGACATAGCTTTGGTTTCCAAAATAGTAGAATTAGACCATGGCTAGGTATCTCATGTCTGCTATATAGCCTAGCCCCTTGACTCACAAGTTGACCGATTTTTAGGGGTGGGAACGATTTTTTTTTTCTTTTGATTTGATGATCTTGTACATAAATAATTTAATGCAGTTTTGTTTTGATTTACCACTTTTATTTCTGGTTGTTTTTGGTTTATTTTTGAATAAAAGAGGCAAACTTTTGGTTGCATGGAAAGCATCAGGGTTCTTGATTAACTGCAATCTTTGGAATAAGACTGTGCATTTATTTTGATAGAATTTCTTCTAGTAAGTAGTTTTCCTAAATGGCTATGCACTCATTGAAGTCCTGCTTAACCCCTAAAAATAACTCAGAATTTAGAGGTCTGGAATACTATTTCGAGGCTCCATCCACTTCACATCTAAGATGTCCTAGGGAGTGATAGCAAAAGACCCACGGAAAGGAAGCAAGGTAAACAATCTATTATATAAATGATCTCATGCCATGTTTTCAAAAGCCTAAAGGTTGTGAAGAGTCAAAACTCTTGAAAGAAGCAATACATATCAAAGCAAAGTATCAGAAACATGAATATCAATCTGCTAAAAGTTCTTCTCCGTCCATGAGCTGAAAATACATCTCTCACACAAAAGGACAATATGGATAGAAGGGCCTGAATAAAAAATTCACAAAGAAAGGCAGATGGAGGACTCAAAAGAACAAAAGTTTCAAAAAAGGGCACAAAAGCGCAAGTGGCATGGGAATGAGGAACAAATTAATAGTTATGTTTAACATATGTTACGATCTTGTGGTGTTCGAGCTAGAAACTACCCAAAGGCAGAGCTAAAACAAAACTCACCCACTAAGCCTTAAAAGAGTTATCTGGACTTTCAAATATTTTGGTGTTCCCATTTCCAAAGAATGGACTTTCATCAATGATGTAAATGCATGTGTTTGCCCTCTTAGGAATACAAACATCTAGAAAAGTTCAACTTATGAGCTTAATGATTAAACAGTCTTTTACTGGGAGGAAGTTGATTCAGAAATCTGGGGTTCACCAGGTAGTCGCCAATTGTTGCAGCTGCAACTATTTCCCAAAATTCAAAAAAAATATGGACCCTCCTTTAATTCGTTTTGCTTGATGTTGAATAAAGATTACTTTTATGAGGGAAGTGTTTTAATGTTGGAATTAATTTTGTCGCACCATCGAAAGTATTTTGGATTTTTGAGTCAGGAGTCTAGTTGCCTGCGCGTCCGCCGTTGCGGAAAAGAACCGGACATCAAGTCCAAAGTCAAGTGTATTTGGTCTCCGATGTTTTTGTCTTTATCGGTGGTTGTTTTGAAATCCCGTCGGAACCATTGTCTATACGTTTTCCGCTGTTGCAGAAGGGGTTCTGTGAAGCGGTCCGATAGTTGTTTCATCCTTTTTCGACCTCTGTCGTCTTGTCTCGCCGGTCCTTGGTTTTTTCCAACTTTCGTCGTTGCGGCTCTAGAAGGAACTGTGCTTCCGATAGTTTGACTTATTTGTTCCGCTTGGTCAATATTCTCGCTTGATTCATGTTTATTTTTTGACTCCGATTTTGTTGTTCTGCGGAACTCATTTCTTTTACGGGTTCACTGTTGCGGCTCTTTAATCATCTTTTGACCCGAAGCCCTAGTCTCGCGAGCTCTGATGCGAGTTTGTTTTTTCCCGCCAACGACATTGCGGGCGCTCCGCCATTTTCTTCATTCATCGTTGCGGAGGAGATAGTGACTTGGTCGTTGATCCCATAGCCTTTTGCCGCTCGATGATTTTACTTTTCCCGTCGATTATGTTGACCGCGACGTATATATAGTGGAGTTTGGGGGTTTATTTTTTTATTGTTATTTTGGATTTTCTCCGTGCTGTCATTTTTTCTTGAGCAGACCAAGAATTTCATTGTCAGTACCTTCGCTCCTAGGTGGCTCCGCCGTGGAAGTTACGATTTTTCTCCACCAGTCGTGTAGCAGTGCCAGGTAGGCCCTTATGCCCGTATCCCCGTTCCGTTCAATTGGTCAAACTATTTTGTTGTCTCCGCGGTTGGTGGTTACTTGGTTTTTTCCATCCTGGCATGTATTTATTGGAGGTAAATGGTATGGTTGTTAGTTGGGGGGCTGTTTGTGGTTTTGCTTGATGTTTTCTCTCACGGATGTTATGGTTTTGTAGCCTGCACTCGATTGCTGGGGAAACCGGTGCAGATGGCCATTACGCTGTCTGCACCAGTTTCCCCTAGTTTGTGTTTGGCCATCCGGGGAGGGCTTTCATGGATTTTTTATGAGATGTCGCATTTGTTTCCACTATATCATCGCCCTCACTTTTATGAACCAGGGTCACAGCGGTGAATTTGTTTCGCTCGAAGCCGAACCCTGAACCGGTCTAGGTTAGAATTGCATTACCCAGTCGGACCATAAAGTGAGCGTTTACAGCAACTAGCTTCCTCTTGTCTTCTAGTGTACTATCACTTGCAGCATCTTCACTTGAGCTGGTTTTAGTTTAGGCACCTTTTTGTCTTTCACGGAGCGTGTAGGTCGTAGCACCAAGAGGGGGTTTCGGGAATGTATTCATGTTGACGAGAGGAGGAAGTTATTCGTCATCCTTGGAAGGCCATGATTTTCTAAATCCGTAAATTGTTGGGCATAAGCTGGTTTTAGTTTTTGGGTAGGAGCATTTGGTTTTGGACATTGTTTGCTTATTTTTCATAGTTGCACTCATTTTTAGCATAGATGAGGTAAAACGCTTATACTGTTGTTTTTATCTTTGAATGTTATCTGGAAATGACCCAACATAACCTAAAAGAAATTCCTGTATATCACAGGGAAATTCCTCAGAATTCGAGATGTCCAAATGTCAAAAGAAGAAGGCCCCTGTAGTTGAAGCAGAACCTGAAGTTGAAATCGTTACCAGAGTCGAATACACCTACGAGGACACCAAATGCATAGTTGGTGTGGAACCAGAATATCAATGGGGGGGATTTATAGATTAATTTCACGCCAAGAAGTACCTAACATAGTTTTTGAAGAAGAAACCATCTATGCCAACATAGAGAGATCTTCCTTGATGAAAATTGCTACTAGACCTGAGCTTTTTCCATGCTCAGAGGTGATTGGGTGGATTCTGCCCAGGGAAGATGTAACCACCATGATTTTGGAAAATGTTTCTAAATAGGGTTATGTTTTTTATAGCCCTGGGTATGTGGCACTAGCCTACCACTTACCAAAAGCACGGGTGTACTGAACTAAGGACTGGCTGAAGGCAATCAAGATGGACCTAGTCAAGACATTGAAGAGGATGCTCATGCCTGGTAAGAACTTTAGAACTAGGCCGACCGGAGAATATGACACTGCAAGTCTAAGAACCCCTTACAGGTTCATTACCCTTATGTTGAACAAGATTTTTGGGAGGGCCCACGGTAAAAGCTTCAAATTGGAGTGGATGCCTATCATTTTCTATGTTGCAACACAAGGGACAGTTTTCAACTGGGCAAACATTATGTCCAACAGCCTTTCAGCCTGCATTGCATCAGCATTAGGAGGGGTGTCCCAGAAGACATCAGAGTTCTACATGAGATCTATACTGATTGATTGCATACTATGCAACCAACCCTTCCCTAATCTAAGGTGCATCTGGGATCGGGAAAGAACACCAGTCTACTCAGCACACAAGCCACTATGGGCCCACAAATACCACAGTCACTAAAGGGAAGTGTGTGAACACTTCATTATGCCACTATATACATTGATCTTCCTAAAGGAGTGCAACTGTATGTCAGAAGAATCATTTCAGGTGATTGAGGAATATGCAGACTATTACTTAACTGAGGATGGATTATATTTCAGGATGTTTGGATGCTCCAGAGCACCCTCACTACTGCCTAAGTATGCCACTGACTATGTAGTCCATAAAGAGGCAGTTAAACAAGTCTTTTTAGATGGCATAGGGATCTTTCTATTTGAACATAAGAAAGCTGCTTACCCTCCTTTGCCATTCAGATTGGGAAGCTACAAGTTTACTAGGGTGAAGAAAGCTGACAAATTCGTGGAAGAGTTCGGGAAATTCCATTTTGGGGAAATGCATTTCCACAAGAATGATTCCTGGAATAAGGTGGTAGAGCACTGCAAAGAGGCGAATGTACATTTTGAATACACCATCCACTGGGACAGAGAGGAATCCATCTTCCACAGTGCAAAAATATGACAGCCTTAAGAAGAAGGTTTAAGAAGAAAATCACCACCAAAGGCAGAAAAGGACAGGATGAAAAAACAAAGGCAGAGGAGGAAGAAACTAGAAAAAGAAATGAAGATGCTAGGAGACTAGCACAAGAGGCCGAAGGTTGGCTCAAAGGAGAAGAGGAAGAAAAGAGAAGAGCTGCACAAGAAGCAGCTAGAAAGGCGGAATAAACTGCCAAGAGCGAGGAAGAAGAAAATAAAAGAAATATGGATGAGGAGTTGAAGAAGCAAGGAGCAGAAAGGATAAAGCTGTCAGGGACAGTGACAGAGCAATCAGCTCTCGATCCTGTAGACAGTCAAGCTAAGGACTTGGGGAACCCTGATATTCAAGATCCCGAAGTAGTTGCTGCCAGCACAATAGGACAGGCTATGATCCCCACCCTTAAGCTAATTCCTTTTGAGCAGAAAAAAGGGGAGGAAGTAGCGGACTTCAACACTATATTTTATGATAAGGAAAAGAAAAGAATAGTGAAGAGGACCGAGAGAAAGGTCGAGACTGGGGGGCAGTCCGGTAAAATGATAAATGATACAACTATCGTATACTAGACAGATAAAGACCCCAGGTTCACTATCATAGCAGGGGTTGCATTGATCCATGCTTCTGAGGACAATGTAGATAAAATAATGACTGATCTTGAGCAGTCAAAGAAGTCCTCTTCCCAGCTCAAAGATACCCTGAGAAAGGAAAGGGAGGAGGATAATAGGTTAAAGAGAAAGTTTGAAGACATACAACGAGAAATAAAGTCTTCGAAAGATGAGCTTCAGGTCCTCCAAGTAGAGAATAATTCTATGGAGAGCACCCAAGAATGTCTAGAGAAAGTGCAGCAGGAATATCAAGAGTTGAGGGCATAAAAGGAGTAGCTGCTAGGCAGGATAGGGGAGTTGGAGCTGCAGAAGGCTACCTTGGAGGAATATGAGAGGCAGTCTCAAGGGCAGAAGGCAGAACTTAAAGAGTAGATTACCTCGTTGACAGCAGCTCTGGAAGAGGCTAAGGAACAGCATGTCAATCTCCAAAATTTCTAAGAGCATGTTTTGGCATAGAGAAGCAAGATGCGCCAGCTGCATGTTGCCATAGAGGAAGAACGGGGCAAAGTATAGCAGGTGGACAATCGGCTGTGAGAGATTTTTGAAACCTCTTCTTATTTTGTTGACAGATCGTAGGGCATCCTAGAAGTCCTGACAGGAAGGATGGCGAGATTGGAAGCGAATGAAGAAATTCCTCCAGAGTTACCCTTAAAAGATCAACAAGCCCTAAGGAAAGACTACGATTTACTGGAGTTTGCCATAAACACAGCCGAGGAATTCAAAAAGGATGTCAAGAAGACAAAGGGGGCTTGTGCAGAATGCTTTAGGAGACTTTTGATCACTTATAATCGCTGCCAAGTTGAGGCTGAATAGAAAATGGATACCTTTCCAGAACACATCCTGTTTTTGGAGATTTTGCAAGGAAGATATCAGGAAGATGAACAAAGGATACAGCATGTTAAAGCTTTAGATGAGTAGACCCTGAAGAATGAAGTAGATCATGCCGCGGTTAGTGTGCAGCTGTTAGAAGACCAACTTTGCCTAAGCGCAGCCAGAATAGAAGTCATAAGAAATCAGGCTACTAAGTTCGAAATAAATATTCGTTTCCTAGAACCTTCTGAATTCGAAAGTATTGTCTCAGAGGCTTTAGCATGGAATAAATTTTTGAATAGTCAAGCGGGACCCTCCTCATGAACATTTTGTTCACTTTATTGTAATATTTTGTAAATTTTATGAACACTTAATGAAAGTAAATTTTGGGAGGCGAAGAGTTGGGGAGCCCAAGAGTCATTTCCTGGGCAGCCCAACAGTTTTGTTCTTTTGCATAAATATAGAAAATCTAGACGAGGAGAGGGACTTTTTCCCAGTTAGATTGGTGAAGACATATTGTAAGAAGAACTATTTCCTTCTGCAATAGATAATTACAGTTTGCATGTCGGAGAAAGCTTGGTGGAATGTTCAAATGTTATGCTATGGATTTGTTGAAGAGGAACTATTTTGTTTTCAAATTTTGTCCATTAAATGTGAGATCGTTCTAACTCTTTGAACCTAAGTTCTCGTCTGAATGATCTCTAGTTTATTTTATGAAAATTTCCACTATGAGTAATGAATATTGTTCATAAGCAATTGGCTATCTGGTTGTTAAATATCTTTAAATGTTCATGTGTTTTGAAAGAAGTATCAGCTATCTGTGATTTTTCATAATGCATGCATGAAATACATTACTCATAAATAAGTGACAATATTTCTCCCTAGGGATAGGTTAGGTAGTTAGATTTACTTTCTTGCTGTGTGTGTGATTTAGATGCATGAGAGTCTAATACGAGAGGTAAGAACCTGCGCATCACATTGTGAATACTCCTTGCATTCTTAATCAATCTGCATCTTAGATAGGAACTTGCATATCATACTTAAAGTCAAAAGTACAAAAATATATATGGTGGACCGAGCCGCAACCGGTAAAACTTTCTATTTTTGTTAGTTGACCTACGGTAGCCGGAACGCAATCTGGATGGATTCCCTACACCAAACAGTCATGGGCTAGTTGGGAACATTGACTGGGGAGAATCCATTGCTGTTGTTTCCTGCAAATTTCCAGGCCTCAACACCACCAAAAGCATAAAGAGGTGCAGAAAGTAATTTTTGCATAAAAGACCAGTTTTGGTAAATATACCTAGCTCATGGATGAAGTGTAAAATCTGAAAGTTGATGAAGTACACCATCAAAGGAGGTATGTTCTAGTTTTGGGGATACATCAAAGAGGAGAGGCTCCAAAACCCTACCTATTTTAACCAACAGTGGCTCATCCATGAGAAGACCAGTTACAACTTTCCTCTAGTACTCACTGCAGTCATCAAAAGGTTCAAAGAGTGAAAAAGTGTTAGATTTAGTTAAACTAGTAGTTAAATTAGGGTTTCTGACCTAATTTTGTAAAAACATTAATTTTATCTATTTTTATTAAAACAGATCCAATTTTTCAGGCATCTGAGTATTTTTTTAAAGGCTATAAATCCTAAGACTTATGTGATAGAAAAGGTTCAACTTCAAGGACCTATAAACCATTACTACTATCAATCTTTTGGAGCTTCCTCCAACAACTGTGTGATAATTTGGAGCTTCTGTTGTATAGAATGAATAAGCCCTGTAACTCGCTCTACTTCTTATTGGTGTGTTGTAACTCCGTCATTCCTACTCTGCTCCTTGTCGCACAGAGTCTTTACCTCCTGCTTCAACTCAGCAACTTTTGCAATCTTTTCTTTGAGTGACATCTTCTTCATGTCTGCCTTGACTGCTACAATTTTCAGCTCTATTTGACGCACTCCTCGACAAACTTGGTCGATGTCTCATCTTCTAGAATTTATTCCCAAGTCGTTGAAACTGCTTCGATCGCATCTATGCAAAGCTCATCTCCACCTTTGATCCTGTCAAAAGCTTTAGATGTTGTGGCTATACACTCTTCTAACACCTCAGGAGGTGTTCTTGGTCTCTATTGTGCTTGAATCTCCTCTACCCGCTTCTTGATATCTACCGCAATCCTTGAGAGTTGTCCAACCTTTGCAGTTGAATCCTCATCTTCTTGGCATTCTTTCAGTGGGAACTCTGTGACTACGCTTTTGATGGCTTCCACTAGTATAAGCTGACTCTGTTTGTGCACCTCGATCTCTTGGTCCTTTTCCCTAAGGAGGATCTTGTGCTATTTTTCCTTCCTTGTCTTCTTTATGGCTTGATAATCCAACGCATTTTCTCGAATGCGGAGTTCAGTCATAGCCACATGCTAAATAAAGTATACATCAACCAATGGTATCCTTGAAAAATATAGTGTTAGCGTCCCCATTTCCTTGATGACATTGTCATACTCTTCTGTACCTGACTCTAGTGCTTGCGCCTTTAATTCCATCTTGATGGGTGGCAGCAGTAGTGGCGCCACTAAGGTGTCCCCGGGATCCACGTTGTATGTCTTAGCCTCGACAATGTTTTTTACTTCATTGATGGCCTTTGTGAGCTTGTTAACATGCTCAGCAATATTCTTGGTTACTTGTGTCTCCTGCATTCTTAGGCCCTCAAGGACGCTCTTAGCTACTTCCGGGACAACGTCTGCAAGTATGCCATTGTATTCTTTATCCAAGCTGATAGTATTGGAAGTTTTGTCATCTTTTTGCTTTTTGCATGGGTGCGTGCACTCCTGTTCCTATTCTTTTTGCTTGTTTCACACATCCTCATCAGTTGGCGTGTCTTCTCCATCATTGTCATCAGTTTTTTGCTCACTATTATCACTACCGTAATCTTGCTCCTGCAACTGGTTATCCTGCCCGTCACCTCCAGCATCATCCTAGCCATTTCCTTGGCCCTCGCCTTGAACTCCTCCTTGGTCATTTCCTTAGCCAACTCCCTAATTTCCTGCCTGGTCCATCTGCACATCGACTGGTATGCGCCATTCTTCCATCCATTTTTGGATGATTGCTTTGACATCCGCATCCTCAATCACAAAACCCATCGGGTGTGCTTGCTCAATAATAAGGTTTTTCTAAACTTCCATTTACCATTCCTACGATGTACATTCCATCCAGCTTCTACAATTTCACTACGCCCGTAGCAATGATATGCACGATCACATATGGCCCTAGCCAATGCGTCTTCAATTTTTGTGGATGCTTGAATAATTTTCTGTCATACAGCAAAACAATTTCTCCAACTTTGAATGGATTAATCCTGATATGGCGATCATGCCATGCTTTCTGCCTTTTCTTCTCGATGTTCTAGTGGAATACTACGACAAAACGTTCTTCCTCCATTTGAACAAGCTGCGACAACCTTTGATCGACAACATCTCAATCGGTCATTTTTATTAGCACAACAATTCTTAAGCTGGGCACAATATACTCCATCGGCACAATAGCTTCTTGTCCATATACCAGTCTGAATGCAGTGTGCCCTGTCAGTCTCTTGCAAGTTTTTTGGTAAGCCCATAGCACAGTTAAAACTTTTTTATCCCAATCATCTCAGCGCATATTGCATACCTTGGTTAATGCATTCTTTAGAATCTTGTTGATGGCTTCAACCATTCCATTCACCTGAGGATGATAGGGAGTCATTTTACTATGTTAAATCTGGAATTCTGTAGTCAGTTCATCAATCATTTTGTTAACAAAATGCGTACCTTGGTCGCTTAGCAGAATTTTTGGACAGTCGAATCTGGTCACGACATTCTCAAATAAAAACTATACCCCAGTCGCAACGATACAATATTTTATAGATGCAGCTTCAACCCATCTGGTTAGCTAGTATGTCGTTGTGATAATGTAGCGTGTGCCAGTTCTTTTCCCCGATGGACTGATTGGACCAACAAAATCAATGGCCCACTTGTCGAATGCTTGTAGGGTTATCTACGATGCAAGTGACATCTCTTCACAGCACGATGGTTCTCCCGTCCTCTGGTAGACATCACAGCGTCGAAAAAAGATCTTGGTGTCCATATGTATGGTTGGCCACCATAGTCTCGCTTGCAATATCTTGCACACAATTTCATTTCCATCATATTGTCCTCCTGCAACACATGCATGTGCTTCGCTCATTACCCATTATCTCTCATGGTCAAAGACAGCGTTGCAATATTTCATCCGGGCCCATCTTGTATAAGTCTCATGCGATCAATGTAAAATCAGAGGCTCTGACAACCAAATGTTTCTTCTGCACAGTGGAGAATCCTTCAGGTGCATATCTTGTGCTCAAGAAGTGGATGATAGCGTTAAACTCCTTATTTTGATCATACATCATGGTGATTGCAAACAGTTGCGCGTCAGGAAAGTTGTCCTCCAAACTGGTTGGTTCTTCACCAGTCTCTATCCTCGACAAGTGATTAGGTCCTACATTCAGTCGACCAGGTTTAACAACGACTTCAAAGTTGAATTCTTGAAACAGGAGGAGCCATCAACATATATTCCCCCCCAACACTGGCTTGTTGACCAAGTATTTCAATGTCGAATGGTCAATGTACATTTGGAAATGTCCACCCAACAAGTAGTGTCAGAAATTTTGCAGCTCGTAGACCATGGCGAGGCCTTCCCTCTCTATGGTAGTATATTATTTCTCTGTTGTCGACAGTTTTCTACTAGCAAAAGCAATAGGGTGGTCCAGCACACCCTCACCTGGTTGTGTCAAGACTATGCAGTGCGCGATAGATGACGCGTCAACATGAACATGGAACTCCTTCTTCCAGTCTGAAAATACAAGTATTGGTGCAATGGCCATCTTGTTCTTTAATTTGTGCAAGCTTTCCTAACAAGCCTTCATCCATTGGAACTTTGTGTCTTTCTTCAATAGTTTCTCCATCGGTGCAGCTATTTCTGCATATCCTCTGATGAACTTCCTGTAGTAGCCTATGTGCCCTTACACTGATCCGAGTTGTGTTGCTGATGTAGGTTGAGGAAATTCAAGGATAATTGCAACTTTCATTGGGTTGACCAAAATATCGTCGCGACATACAATATGACCCAGTAGTACACCAAATGGTGAGCAAAAAAAAAACTTTGAATTAAGCGCAATCTGATACTGGCGACAGAGACCCAACATCGTGCGCAAACTCTCAATATGGTATCTTACTAGACCAAATACATTCCAATCATCAAAGGAGACCTCAATAAATTTATAAATAAAATATTTGAAAGCAGAGACTACTATTCTAGAAAAAATAGCAGGTGCATTCTTGAGACCAAAGAGCATTACCCTTTACCGGTAGCATCCCCATTCTATGACAAAGTGTGTTTTATGTCAAACCCCCTTCACGATCCTTACTTGGTGATAGTTGTAGAATCCATTAGTGAATGAATACATCTCTTTTCCTTCGACGCTCTCCAGCATTTCATCTGTGAATGGTGTTCGGAATGGATCATACAAGAATGCATCATTCAACTTTCGTAGGTCGACACAGATCTTGACTTCGCCTGTTGTCTTCTTATCCTCGATCACTATAGGGCTGATCCATTATGATTCCTCAACAGGTTCAATGATTCCTGTGTCAAGCGTGCGATCCAATTCAATTTTTACCTTCTCCTTATACCGTGGATTCAACCTATACAGTCATTGCTTAAATGGTCTAGAATTTGGTTTCAGGGGTATTTTCATTTCTCCCAAATCACCAACTATTCCCTTAGTCTCTGCGAAATTGGTGGGGAATAGATCCTAATACTTGTGTAGCAAGTCTGTTATCTTTGATACTATCTCATCGTCCCAATAATATCCTATATTGGCGAACTTCAGGTTCTTCGGCGAGTCAATGTTCACTTTCTTGATCTTCAACGGTTTAAGGAACTAGTCACTTGAAATACCACTCCCTTCGAATTCATGTGTACCATCTGACTCTGGTATATTTATGTTAGTCGAATCATCATCTTGTTCTCCATCTAGATTGTAGCAAGCCATCCATTGCTTGATGGTCACGTTGCACTAATGGGAACTTGCTTCTATGACAGGGATTTTAGAGAATATCTTCTCTTTAATTTCTTGAAGCGCAGCATCAACCATCGGCTGGTCATCAACAAATGAAAAGGTGTGTGCAAACTATGTAACCATCTTGTCCCAATACTGGGTTCCTCGTCGCAACTCCATGGATGTATATCATCTTCTTAGTGTCATTTCCAATGTATGAATGAAATGATGGACCCATTCATGTCGTGGGTATTCTTCAAATGCTACGCGACACTGATTGATATGCTCAACAGGGTTTGACATCTTAGTGTACCTCTAGCCCACGACAGTGACCTCTTCATCGAATCTTACTTCCAAAAATAATTTGCGTTGTGGCCATTCTGATATGGATTTCTTATGTTTGCCCCACGATCTAACGAGCAAACATTATTATAGATATGGTCTAGGTAGTTTCCCTATCCTTCACTCTAGACTGGTTTGACATACCTCTATCCCTCTAGCAGATCAATAGGCGACACCACCCTCATCTCATCATCCTTGAATGAGAGAATCATTTTCTTGAAATTGATGATGTTCTAATTGTCTATGGCCTAATATATCCCCAAAAGTGTGGGATACGAGTTCGTGTCGTCGACAATGTTAATGACCTCAAAGTCTGCAAATGTATGTAGTCCCTCAATTTCGACAGGGACTTGACTCAACCTACCAATTGCTAGGACCTTTTCCTGATTTGCAAGTCTCAAATGGACAGGAGACCAGCCCAGTGACAGCTTTCCCATTCTCTCCCAAGTATGTCACATATTGACATTCGAACACAGATCCAGAATAATGTAATCTATGTCATAATCCCCTATCTGCATAGTCATTCTTAACTCACGTCATGTTTTAAACTTGTTTTTGGCATGGTATCCGTTCTTTTCGGCTGTGATTCGACTAGGGTTTCTTCTATTAGTGCTTGTAGTTCTGCAATAGCATCTTTATCTTGGACTAGTGCTAAGCAACTTGAAAGGAATGACTTGAGCTTACTAACCTTTTTCAGAATATGCCTCTTGAATAGCTGTTGGAAGCATTCAGGAATCTCCCTAACTTCTGCTAAGGTTGATGATCTTCTCTTCTCTAGAAATTTGTCTGCCTAGTCGCCAATATTGACAACCACTCATGCAGTGCAATAGGAAACTATGCAAAGAATATCTCATGAATATCTGAGTATATGTACCATTCCAACCAGTTTTTTGTTCTCAACTGCATTCTTACGCTCTCTTGTTGTGCAAATACCAACATATTAGACTCCAACCAATCCTCAATTTCCTACTTTTTCGGATGCCACAACATTTCCCTCGACTCAAATGATTACAGGTCATGGCAATAGAACCATTTTTTGGCCTACTTACTCAACTCTCGTGACCCAAGTTCAACAACAACACGAAACCAACAAAACACCGAAAGACATCGGTTCGATAGAGAAATCCCAGTTCGCAACATCTATGAGGCATCCGTAGTCTCACCCGAGATATCTTAATGCGTAACTACCAGAACCATGTTTCCGCAGTTGGTGAGGGATTATAGTCCCTTGGCGCACGGTCGAGGCACTTGACAAAGATGGAGGGTTGGAGTATTTTACTACTCAACGGTGGCGCAACAGTGCGACACAACCAACGTGTGACACAACATTGTCCTTAAAAACTTAACAATTGGTGCAATAGTACGACATAACTGATTCTATAATAGAGAATGACCATGTTGCGACTTATATTAGGACTTAATATTGTTTAACATAAACTAATACAAAATGCTTTGTTGATTCTCAGATACCTATTCATTCACTACTTATCGGTATTGCAACATTCCTTCAAGTAATAACCATAAATAATGCAAGATAATCAAGCATTCAACATTTAACAGTTAAACATTCAACACAATATTTAATCATTCATTACACAATAATGTGGAAACCCATATGGGAAAAACAACCAAGGTACTCTTCATTTGGCATGAGAAACATATGTAGCACCTTACAGTCTTTGCCTTACAGACTATTTTAAGATATGTCTTTACAGCTTAGACTCTGCTTGCTCTCATGCTCTTTGGTTTATTCTTCTATCTACGCCTATTAATCCACACACATCCTGGATCAACTCTTCTACTTTACTATCTGCGCACTAAGCTGCGGATTGACTCTACAAAATGGTTTGCACACTTAGCTACAGATCCACGACTCAAGAGCCTTCTACTAGCAGACTTCTCTCTAAGTCTACAATCAACTACTACGATCCTTCTGGAGCTAACTGAAAATCTAACTTGAAACTATTTCTTGAAGCTAACCCTTATACAGAACGGGTTCCTCATATATATAGTGTTTACAAGACCGCGCAAGGTCGACTGAGTACATCTTAGTTATTGTTTACAGAAGTAGCTACAAAATATATCCTATTACATTGATGATAGGCCATACTAGCAGCAAAATTCTTGTATTACATTGATCACGTCCATAACTAGCCGCAGAAATATCTTTCAGCCTACCTGCACAAGTCATAACTAGCTGCAAAAACTGTCCTTTAGTATTTTGTCAATTCTAACTTCTGCATTCTTCTAACCTACTACTCTTATGCCTTAACTCTTCTACCTACCTCTTCCACCAACTTAGATCTGCCTTTCCTCATTGCATATTTCTCTGCTCTGCGCTTGCGCTTCTTCCTTTACCTACTTTTCCTTGTCACGCACCTGCTTTTCCTCTTGTGCTTGCGCTTTGGGTTCTTCCTTGTGCACTTTTCCTGGCCCAACACATCTATGAGATGGGGATCAACCAATCCTAAATCATAATCTAGAATAAGATTACCATACTGGGTTCTAGCCTGCAAATTTCTAGTTAGGGTTCCAATACGAGCATGGTCGTATGTAAGGTGACGAGTGTCAAATATCTCAATAATGCGAGTATTTATTCCTCTATGAAACAATGGATCTATGCGAATCCTTATACCTCCAAGATGAATATAACTATATTTAATGCTTCTTACATACTCGACAAACTTATTAAGCTCATATTCAAAAAATATATTGATCACCTATATTTGAGTAGTAGATCCCGAAATATTGATTTTAATATCCACTTCTTTTTAACAATATATTAATATGGAAAAGAGATACCATATGTTTCTTATAAACTTCATAACTATTCATATTAAGAGGATTCCAAGACAGGGGATCCTCGACCTCTGGTAACTTAGATTCAAGGTTACGACTACTGACTTCAGAAATGCAACGCTTATCAACTAGAGAGAAAAAATACGTAATATGATTTAAATCCATTATAACTGAGTTATCAAACTTTATGTTGTGCTTTAATTCTTAACTTGGCTATGATATCAATTCTTAGTAGAGGCTGATAATATTTCTATAACAAACAAGATGATATACGAGTTTCATATAAAGATTGTTTTCACATACCTGTTCAATGGCTTATTTTCTATCACCATGTAATCATAACTGGTCCTTGTGCCTGAAATGCACCTCCACGCATCAATCCTTCAAAAAAGGATTCTAAGCCACCGATGCTACTCCCAACCAACTATTTCCTTTGGTAATTACTTCTAAATCTTAACTTAGGGTATTAGTTATCTTATAATAAGACATATTTGATTCGATAGTTCATGAAACAGAGACAGTGATCTTATATTATCGTGCAGAAATGATTACAGAGAAAAATTATAAATATTGGTTTCTGATGCCATGTGATAGCACTAAGCCAAGATATAAAGCATACTCCCAGACTCTTTTACATACTCATAAACAAACTTACAGAGCTAGTCTTTTGATGTGATCTGATAACTCTAAATCCAGTCGTAGAGCATACAACTTAATCTATCCTAACATACTCTAGGCTTATTTATAGCTCAAAAGATGGCTAACCTGGGAAATGGGAGGAAACTAGGAGAACCCAGAAAAGTTAGACTTCTCATGGAATAATTCCTCAAATTTGTCCTAAAAGCATATAACAAAACTAATAATAGTTTTCAAGAGTGCGATGTTGAATATGATAATGAAGATGTGCCTATGAATCTTTTTGTCTTGTCATTTGAGGAAGATGTTAGAATTTGTTTTACAAGCCTGGATGATGGAATTATAATGACATGGAATGCATTCAAAAAATAATTCATGTAGCAATGGAACTTTGAAGAAGGATGACAGGTTTCTTATCAATGAAATCCATAAAATTGAAAGAAAGGATAATGAAATGGCGAGGGAGTTTAATGTCAGGTTCCAAAATATTCTTAAAAAGATGTGTGATTACATCAATTCGAATAGAAAATAAATTATGGCATATTATACCAAGGAAATTTCTAGTCAGTTTTGATTCTACTTGATAAATAAAACCCCAACTATTCTCAAAGTATCTCAAGATCTAGCAACCCAAATTGAAGAAAATGTGTCTACCTTCAACGAGGTAGATCTATTAAAGTTAATGCAGCTGTGAGAGCCATTCTCTGAGAGGATGGAACTGTAGTTAGTTAACTAGGGTTCATAGTCAGTTAATCAAGTAGTGTAAGTCCCTAGAAGGTATCTAGGGCCCTCAATATACTATTGAATTTATTATCCTGGGACCAAGTAGGTCAGAGCCATGGAAAATTCCCTAGCATGTGACTAGGGCCCCTATCTGTCTCTAGGGAATTCTAGTAAGAGACCATACAATTTCTTGGTCGTGAGGACCAAGCAGAGCCTACAGGAAGAGATAGAGACATCCTGATCTACAACTAGGCAGATTCTTGTTTTGGGACCAAGCAGGCCCTACAAGTGTATTCCTGGTTAGTTAACCAGGTGGGTCTTGGTCAGTTAACCAAGATGATGACGTGTGATGTCCTCCTCTCCTAGGTCCTCAATATGGTTGATCTAGGTTGTTTCCTTAAGGGATTGGTCACCCCTTGATGGAATCACTCACATTTGGCCTTAGGAGCAATCAGGAGGATTAGAAGATCACATCATCTAGTTTGGACCTTCCTTATATGGAGATGATAAAACATCCAGTTATTGTATGGATCAATTGTGGACCACATACATTGAGAGAGAGAGTTAAAACTTTGTTTTCCTTTTCGCGTGGTTAGAAGCGTTGTCTTCCTAGTTTGTCTTGTGGTTCGAAGGGTTTCAATCCACCTTAAAGTCTGACTTGAGGTCTGGTTGAGGGGTTTTAGGTTGTCGCTACCCTACTCAGGTCTGTTTTAGAGTGTTGTTTCCTTGTTTGAGTGTGTTGAGGTCTGTTTGAGGTTGTTGATTCCTTGTTGGAGTGTGTTTCTTCTTTTATGAGGGTGTCACTACCTTATTTGAGGTTGCCACTACTTGTTGTGAGGGTTTAAAGGTTGTCACTACCTATTAGGGTTGTTTTCCACCTTGTTGATGCACGTTTAGATCTATTTGAGGTCTTTTCTTCCTATTAGGGTTGCTTTTGACCTTATTGAGGCTTGTTTAGGTATGCTTTAGGATGCTTCTATCACTTGTGAGGGTGCCACTACCAGTTGTGATATGTTTGTTCACTGTTGTGAGGGTTTTAAAGTTTGTTGTTGTTGCTTAGTTTTGTTGTGAGGTGTCCTTACACTGTTTTGATGGTTCTGAGACTGCCATTTTACTATTGGGCACATGTTGACTGTCTTGGCTGAAATATTGAGGTTGGTCCTAGATTTACTATACCCTCAATGAGATATTGTTGTAACTATACAATAATTTTCTTTTGCACCTTATCTCTCTCTCTCAGGTATGTTCTTGTCCTCAAGTAAGAGTCAGTTACTTGTTCCATTTGTTGACTTGCCTCTGAGAGGCAATATTTAATCTAAAATTAAATTATTAGTATAAGGAAGGTCCAACTGATCAAGTAATTTATTAGGCCTGTTAGTTAGATTTCTTACTGCAACTATATTTCACTCCATTTTAATGTTTGTTGATTAGTTCATTTTATTACTGTTGTTACTATATTGTTTATGATTTTTATTTTGTAGTACTTTTACTGAAACTATTAAATTTTATGTTTCAAACCCTAAATTTAACATAGTGGTCCTTAGTGAGTGTTAAAGTTGAAAGAGATGAAAATTATATCTTAAAAATTTAACAATATCTTATTGGTACATCTATAGATTCTACATCTAAGGTGGAAGCTAAACCCATAATTATAAATTCAACGGATCTTTCCCATGATCTAGTAACTACTCTAGAGAGAGTTCTCAAAGAATTAACTACCACTTTGACATAGAAACAAACAATTTATGCATTTGGAAAGTTCTTTGTAAGTCCATTTTTAGAACCCCCATAATTAGAACAAATATCATAGAAGAAATCAAGGAAGGGATTGACATAGAGCCCCTCAAGAGCCAAGACCTCCATTTATTATGAATCGATCAAACATGGTAAATGAGGAGAACTTCATTTGGTGTCATAGGTGTCAAGATATGTACCTAGAAGCACCATACTCTATATGCAATTGGAAAAGAACACAAGCAAAGAAGAACTTGAAGGAACTAATAATCTTAATTATTTGGGTGAGGAGTCCGTAGGAAATGTGGAGGGAAACCTTTTCCAGTGAGTAGATGAAGTATATCAAAGGGAATATCATAGACGTTGACAAAATCATTAGGATGTATATTCAGATGCCATCCCAATAGGAAATCAAATGCTTAATCAGGGAAAAAGGCACTCAAAGTTATCAAAGAATAAATATGGTAATAAATCAGAGGTCGTCAGTAGGTCTACAACCTAATAAAAAACCCATTATATTTGTATGAATTAAAAGGGAACAATGTTAGGAAAAAAAGTCATTGACTCAGATGTAGAATTGAGTATTGGTTCGGTGAGTTAGAAAAAATAAAGATTCCAGTTCCCTTTTCACAACTATCAAAGATACCATCATAGAGGAAAAAAATGAGAAATTTATTCATGAATGATGAGATCAATGATGATTTCCATTAGGTGTTCCAAGAAATGAATCATGGAGGAAAGAATGGAAGACGCACTCCATTATATGTCACACTAATGATAAAGGATCTCCCCCTCCATAATTGAATGTTAGATTCAATAGAACCTACAAATGTCATGACCCTAAAAATAATGAGTCAACTTGGTTTGCAAATGAGAAGACCATACTGGAATGTACATTCAATGGATTCCAAGGAAGTTAAGGTGTGTTCTCTCAATAAATATTTATAGGTGAAGTTGTTTACGTATCTTGACATTTCAATGTTGATGGATGTTGTGGCTATCGATGTTCCTAACCCATAGGGTATTTCATTGTCAAGAAAATGGGTAGCCAATATCAGTGGGGCCTTCAAATGGATTTTTCTTATGCCACCATTCCCATTTGTGAGGGAAACTTTGCTACCTTGTATAGGGAGACGCTAACCATATATCACATAGAAGTTACAAATGAACTTATGAATGAAATAATTGGTGAAGAAGAAGATTTTGAAAGTTATGCGGTTTTGGATAATTCACTCACTCCTAAAATCAAAGTAAAACTTGGAGATCAAAGTGGAAAGGGATTAAATATGTATTTTGATGGTGCCCAGTCTCGAAGTGTGGATGCAGGCCTAGTGTTTATATCACCACAAAGCGTGACAAAAAAAAAATTTCATATTGGTTGGAATTTGAATGCACAAACAACATAGCGAATTATGAAACCATGTGTAATGGTTTCAAATGGAAAAAACAATTGGAATCAAATTGCAACAAGAAATTGGGGATTTGGATCTCATTGTGATGTCGGTAAAAGATAAATGATCTATCAAGACTAATATATTGAAGAAATATAAAACAATGTATGTGATAGCATTGAATTATTTAATACATTTGTAATTGAAGCAATCCCTAGGGAGAAAAATATGCAAGTTAATTTATTGGCATTTTTCGCACAACTCTTCATCTATGCGATCAACTGATTTTTGGTGAATGTAAGGTAAAGGTAAAGGTCATTTTAAGACCATTTGTGTTGGATAACTACCATAGTTGGCAGGTTTTCCATGATGATGTGAAAATTGTAATATTTTTAAATAATCTTCATGAATATTTTGAGATTTGAATCAATTGGGTTGCTGAAGATGATGAAGAACTCAAAGTTGAAAATCTCAAGGGTAATCGAATTCCCGATCATGATGTTGTTCCTTTCCAAATAAAATTGGTATACATTATATATTTAATCCAAAAAATTAAGTAAACAAGCTTAAGGAATGCATTAAGATGAAAATTAGGTCAATTGAGAATCCTAAGATTCTTAAGGATGGAAAGAATATATCGAAAAGGGAGAGAAAAAAATAAAGTAATTTATCTATGAATATTATGATGTGTTTTCCTAGACATACGATAATTTGAAATATTATAAGGGATATATGTTTTAGCACACCATACCATCGAAAAAATGGGTGAAACCATTCATACAAAAATAAAGGATAATCAATCCCAAGTTTCCCCCCTTGGTTAATAAGGAGTTGGAAAATATGTTGCACACTCAGGTCATACTCCTACATGACTTTCGTCATGGGTAGAAAATTTGATGGTCGTTAGGAAGAAGAATGGTGAGATCGGACTATGTGCTGATTTAAGGAATTTAAATCAAATTTACCTAAAATATGATTACCCTTTACCAAATATGGAGCATCTATTACAAATGGTTATATGATCATCCATGCTTTTCATTTTGGAT
Organism: Pseudotsuga menziesii; assembly: GCA_001517045.1. Classification (NCBI taxonomy): domain Eukaryota; kingdom Viridiplantae; phylum Streptophyta; class Pinopsida; order Pinales; family Pinaceae; genus Pseudotsuga; species Pseudotsuga menziesii. Next base: position 237,270 of record LPNX010145775.1, read on the forward strand.
GGTTTTTCCAAATACAACTAGATTATGGTTACAGAAGAAGACCAATATAATATGAAATTCACCATGCCTTGGGTAATGTTTGAGTACCAATGTATGCCCTTTGGACCACATAATACATGATATACTTTCCAAAGGGATATGGATTGTTATTTCAAGGATCCGTGTTATGGAGAAAAATTCCTATGGCTTGGGGTAGACCACAACAGACAGTATGACACCAAAAATCAATCCACTTCCAATATGATAAAGAGATAGAAAAGTATAACACTAAGGGATGAGAAGTGTACCTTGTTCTGGATGTCCGTAATAGATCCTTGTTGAGATTTCAACCACACTTGCACCTACATTTCATTCTCAACAACAACGAAACATACAAGCATGATAGATATTAAGTGTTAGAACCTACTCTAGCATATATAATCCAATATATAGTCAAAGAAACTATATCCATGGATAAAAATATTCATAATTACACATGTAATGGATGAGAAATGGATATTGATATTAAATATTAACAGATATATAAGTGACAAACTATGTCGGCAACTCGTCGAAATTGAGAAACCAAGTCCTCCACCACTTCAATCCTCCATATCAATGGTAAGATCACAATAAAATGGCAAGCTTGGGAAGAGAATCAATGGCTGCTCAAAGGAAAAATGGATGTAGACTCAAGTATGCAAGAATGGAGCACAAATCCACTATAGTTCCTTTGCTCTCACCAGTTCTCCTCCTATAATCCATCCAAGTATCTCAATATATATCCCTTCAATAGAAAGTGAAGGGTCGATTCAGAGTGTTTCCGAGCATATGGAGGGCCAATAGTCAAGTTATTCGTTACTTGATGAGGAAAACTCCAAATATTTTAATTTTGAGCACATTTCCTGATGTATGCAGGTCATAGTGGAGCAATCTGCGTGTACACACGGGTTGTAAAATGGTGACTCACGTATACCAATAAATAAGACTTTTTTAAGGGATTTTTTGAAGCATCAAAGTTATATTGAACAAAGGGGGGTCCGAAGAGTCTACATAGGGAAAGGTAAGACCATAAAAACATGATCTACCAAGTGTGGTAAAATCAGCTATAACAGATAACCCCATATTGTGTAAGGGCAGAAGAGTAACATGATGGTCGAAATACATTATAACAAACCCAAAAGTGGAGTAATGAATACCCAGGTGGAAAAACTGACTTGTTAGTATAATACAATGATAGATATTTGCATGTGACTGCAAATATGAAGTGTAGAAGTCCCTGGATACATAATAGTACAATGGTCATGAATAGGCATAATAGACATATGTCACATGTGGTCATCGCCACATACAATATACAATGAAACAAGATCTTCATACTGAATGAAGACATATTATGGTACATTCAAATATGGTCATGAGAACTGATATCTCATAGATAGTGGCATGATCAAGGAGGTAGCATAAATGGAATTCCACCAAGATCGAAGGTATTCAACACAAATCGTCACTAGTACATGTCCCATCACGTGAATAAAGGTGTCGAGGTCGAACATGATGGACCATCATCTAATTACCGTTCACTGATGTATACCGTTAACAAATGCAAGATATCCCACCGATAATGATAATGGGAATCAAGGTACATAGTGCAATCCAACAAGTGTGAATAGATGTACTGAGGTTGAACACTTGAGAGAGTCCATCGATCATGGGACATTGATATATTCCCAAAACTATCGATGGTGAGAGAAATTACCACTGATGGCTGCAAGTCTCAAGGCACTCAATGGACTCCATATCCCTATTCTAGAATAAATGATTCTAATTCGATGGAATGGAATCCGCCGGAAGGAGCACTACAAAAAACTTGGCTTTTAGGGGTGGTTGTCTTCTGCCTCCAAAAGTCACTTATGGGGGCAGTTTTGGATTTGGATTCGTCCTTTACAAAACCACCCCTAATAGCACCGATGCTAAAAAAATTTACTTTTAGGGGCGTTTCTGGAAAAATAAAAACCTCCCCCAAAAGTGACTTTTGGGGGCAGTTCTAAACCCCCCCGAAAAAAGTAACTTTTGGGGGGGGGGGGGGGGGGGGGG